>ML823848.1:52595-70805 GCA_009831015.1 Picea engelmannii
ATTTTGAGCTCAACATTCCTCATTTCCTTGGCCTGCACCCAGTGTTCAACGTGGATCTCCTTCGCCCTTATTTCCCACCATTATTGGACACCTCATAAGTAGAAGAACAACTGACACCAACAAAGCTCAACCCTGACTACATAAAATAGGAATCTATTGATCATATTGTGGACACATAGATTAATGGCACTCGACAACAAAGGATCCATCTTTATCGATTTGTCAAAGCAGGGCAGCTCCTACACCAAGGCAAGTGTCTCACCCGGGGCCAAATTCAACAGAAATTTCCTCATATGATGGGGGAACTCAACGCAATTGAGACCATTCTTCCTAAGGAGGGAGGATTGATCCAGGTGGATATTAGTGGCCACCCACTTTTTCCAATTGGCTCAAAACAGTTTTCTGGCAATTTTGGTAATTTACTATTTTTAACAGTTTTTTGGGTCTTGAAACTTCCGGAGCCATTTTGAGGCCCTAAACGACGGTTTTTGGGAAAACGGGGAGCAACATGGAAGTTCCTTTGATGTTGCTCACACAAAATTTGTAGTCCTCAGATAGATATTTCTAGCGAGGTATTGAGCACGTCAAACAAAGATCGTATGCAAAAGTTACAACCCTGGGAAGTTGATGTACTGACTTACCCAAATGAGGCCCACATGACTTTTGGCGCTTCATCTTCTAGGGTTAGGTTTTTGGATGTCTAGGGTTTTTGACATTCCTGTTTATTGTAAAAAGGACTTCAGAGCCTCATTGTAACCATATTCTTGTGAATTAGCACATTTTTCACATCTCTTCCCAGAGATAAGCCGCCACCATTCCAGCAAGCTTGTTTTCCACTGCATTTTACAGTTTCAGCTTATTTGCTTATTGAATAGAAAACCAATTTTACCGTATCTTTGTTATTTTGTGTTAAGCACCTGTTAATAATCTGTAGTCATTTCGTTCTGCTCATAAAATCCGGATTAGATACTCTCCTTCATTGTATTATTTATTGTTGACTGATTATGGAGAACTAGAATGTTATGAAGAGGCAATGTGGGTAGACACTAAAAGAAGTGGGAGCAAGTAATGAAAGAGGAAATGGATTCCCTAGTGAATAACCAGACTTGGTATTTGGTTCAGTTTCCTATAGAAAAAATATCATTACAGAATAAATGGGTTTACAAGTTGAAGGAAGAACATGGAGGAAAAAAGTGGTACAAGGCTAGACTTGTTGTAAAGGGGTTTGCACAAAAGAAAGATATATATTTTGATGAAATATTTTCTCCTGTTGTTAAAATGAATTCAATTAGGACTATTTTAATTCTTGTGGCAGTAGAAGATTTGCATCTTGAATAGTTAGATGTAAAAACAAATTTTCTCCATGGGGATCTGGAGGAAGACATTTATATGCAGTAGACACAGGGGTATGAGGTCAAAGGAAAGGAGAATTTGGTATGCATGTTGAAGAAGAGATTGTATGGCCTAAAGCAATCTCCAAGGCAATGGTATTTGAAGTTTGGAAAGTTTATGATAGAACAAGGTTATAATAGATATCATTCTGATCACTATGTTTATTTTAAAAGGATAGAAAATGGAAGCTATATTATATTTCTATTGTATGTAGATGACATGTTTGTTGCATGGTCTAATATGAAGGATATAAATGTGCTCAAGAAGAAATTATCTAATTCATTTGCAATGAAGGATTTGGGTGCTGCAAAGAAAATCCTTGGTATGAGAATAATAAGAGACAGGAAAATTGCAAATTGGCATTGTCTCGAGGTGAGTACATAGAGAAGGTGTTGGATAGGTTTAGAATGCAGAATGCAAAACCAGTACACCTTTGGCAAACCATTTCAAATTAACTAAGGAAATGTGTCCCAAGACACAGGAGGAGATAGAATACATGTCCAGGGTCCCTTATTCATTAGCAATTGGAAGCTTGATGTATGTGATGGTTTGCACAAGACCAAATATTGCACATGGAGTGGGAGTTGTGAGCAGGTATATGAACAATCTAGGTAAATAACATTGGGAGGTAGTAAAGTGGATTCTCAGGTATTTGAGAGGTACTTCTACTCATGCATTATGTTTTGGAGGTTCAAACATTGTTCTACAGGGATATGTTGATTCATATATGGAAGGTGATAAAGATAGCAGGAGGAGCACCGCAGGGTATATTTTTACTATAGGTGGAACAAAAATAAGTTGGATTTCGAAACTGCAAAATATTATTTCACTTTCAACAACAGAGGCATAATATGTTGTCGCTATAGAGTCTAGTAAAGAGATGATTTGGTTATAGAGGTTTATGGAGGAATTGGGAAAGAAGCAGGAGAATAGCAGTTTGTACTGTGAAAATGAGAGTGTACTTCATCTTGCAAAGAACTAAGCCTTCCATTTGAAGACTAAGCATATACAACTCAAGTACCATTTCATATGATATGTCTTGGAAGATGGACATTTGAAGTTGAAAAAGATACACACTAGCCAAAATCCTGTAGACATGTTAACAACAGGAGTAACCAGAGAGAAACTGAGTTCATTCTCAGTTTCAGTTGGTATTCAAGGATGAATATGAAGATGATAATTTTACCAGGTCCAAGAACGATCATAGTCCATCATATACAGTAGCGGTGGAGTTGTTGAGATCAGTCTCCAAGTGGGAAATTGTTGGTTGTGGAGCCTAATTATCTTCTTGATTCAGAGGTCTTTGTTTTCAGTCGTGTTTATACCCCATGAAGACTTTACACCCCAAAAGAATGTACACTCATCCACGCAGGGGAGTGCAGGGGGGGGATTACCCCCCCTGTGGGGTGTGGGGGTGAAGCCCTCGAAGGAAAAATTCCTTGTAAATGTATATTGTAATTTCATTGTAAATATGGACCATTCATTATAAGGTCGCAAATATGACAATAGAAATTATGCTAGGGTTTTTTTCCCTAGAAGGAAATCCTCTTTTATGAGGGAAATGTATTGCGGCTATGTGTTGTGTGAATATTGTATTCTGAGAGAGGATATTGTGAGAGAAAGAAGAGAAATTTACAACAGGTGTGTTGTAGGTTATATCCCTTCATTTTGTTTGATAATAATAAAGGATGGACCTGAAAATTTCTCTTGTGGACGTAGCCCAAACTGGGTGAACCACATATATCTGTGCCTCTATTGTATTGTGTATCTTTTGTGTTTTATTCCCACATTTTTTTTATTTTCTTGCTCCATGATCCTATTTTTCTAACAGATTCATTTCAAACTTCTCCTTTATAGTAGCTCCTTTGTATGCCTTAACCAGTGTGAAGAACACTTTTTAGTGGAGCGGGAAGCAACAAAAATCTTTCGACACTTTGAAGGAAAATATCAGTACCACACCAGTATTAGCACTGCTGAATATTCAACAGCCCTTTGAGATCAAGACAGATGCCAATGATATGCCATGGGTGCAATATTGATGCAATATCACAAGCCTATCTGTTACTACTTTGAAACTTTTAAGAAGTTTTTTGTTAACTATCCTACATATGATAAAGAGTTGTATGCATTAGTTCAAAGTGTAAAGAAATGGAAGCACTACTTATTAAGGAAGGAAACAATAGTACATACAGATCATCAACCCTTACAGTATATCCAAGCACAAACCAAACTGCAACAATACTGACATTACAGATGGATGGGTTTCCTACAACAATTTAATTTGGTAATAAAGTACAAAAAGGGTACGAGTAACAAGGTAGTTGATATGATTTCTAGACCTCCTATTGTTGTTTCTATTATTTTGAAGAATTCTTCTTTATCGCATGATAGTTATGTGGAACAATATTCCATCGATGGAGATTTTAAAAAAGTATATGAGAAGCTAACCCATGGTGCACATGTAGAGAACTATTGTTTGCAAGGAAAGCTACTCTACCATCTTGGAAAGCTATGTATTCTTACAAGTGAATGAATCCATGTAATACAAGAAGCTCACACTTCTCTTGTGTCTGGGCATTTTGGGGTAGGGAAAACTATGGCTCATTTGAAGAGGTTTTGTTACTGGCCTCAGATGAAAGAAATTGTAACTAAATATGTAAAGAGGTGTGTGATGTGTTCTACTTGGAAGCCCACTAATAGAAAACTGGGGCTATAATCACCACTGCATGTTCCATCCCATCCATGGGAAAATATCTCCATGGATTTTGTAGGGGCTTTACCAATGTCAAAAAGGGGTCATGACTATTTGTATGTTGTAGTGGATAGGTTTAGCAAGATGTGTATCTTAATGCCATGTAAAAAGCAGATCACTGTTGAGTAGACTAATAATCTCTTCTTTCAGTATGTTTGGGTTCACTTTGGGTTACCCACATCCATTATCTCAGATTGAGGTACTCGATTCCTTGGGTATTTTTGGAAAATTTTGTGTAGAATGATGGACACCAAGTTGAAGAGGAGCATTGTTTTCCATCCACAGACCAACGGATAGATAGAGGTTGTTAACCAAACAATGGTAATTTTTCTTCGAGTCTACTACAACAGGCATCCCAAGTTATGGGATGAACAAATACCCTATGTACAACATGTTTACAACCGAGCCTTACATTTCTCCACTCAGTGATCACCTTTTGAGACATGTTTTGGGTATTTACATAAAGTTTCTTTGGACTTGATGTATGGGAGATATATTGATTCAAATGAAGAAAGAAATGAAGACAGATATCGCAAGTTCATCCAGAGGATCCAGCAGGTACACCAAGCAGCCAGGGAACAGTTGGAGAAAATTCAAGAACGGTATAAAGCTCGACATGAAAAACACAGGGTCGATCATCAGTTCCAAGTTGGAGACTAGCTATGGATTCACATCAGCAAGGAAAGATTGAAGGGTGAAGGCAAGAAACTCAATCCCATTCGTTATGGACCCTTCACTATTTTGGAGAAAAGTGGTACCAATGCTTTTCATATAGACCTTCCAACTTATATGCATACCTACTCAGTTGTAAATGTAGAGAACTTGAAATTGTTTTAGCCTCCCATGATCATGGATCAGGGTGAGGAAGTTTCAATACCTTCAATTAATGAGTTTTCTCATGAGTACTTGGATGAGTTAAAGGAAGATATCATCCTGGACAGAATATCGAGGAATTCACACAGGGGTGATGTGGATTATATTCGAGTAGGCTTATAGGGCACACATCCAAGTAAGGCAAAGTGTATTGAGAAGGACAAGGTGAGGGAACTCTTCCCTCACTTGTATTTTGATTGATGAAATATTTTGGTGGTCCAAAAATATCTCAGTGGAAAGGCATGATCCAAAAAGGATCCAGAGAAGACTAAGGACATCTCAGAATTCCAAAAAGCAACTCAGGAAGCTCAAAATGGCCTCAACAGACAGAGAAAGGGAAACAATTCAAACTCCTCAAAACGCAGTGAAATTTGCATCATCGTGAAGAGTGCATCGCAATATTTCCAACGACGTAAACGACTCGTCCAATAGAGTTGCGGAACAAAAGATATTCATGGTCAAAGTTTTGGTCAACCTAGCCCAGTTAGCAGAGATGAGTCAACATCTATACTGCTGACATCAGCATCAGTACGGATGACGTCAGTGTTCGTACAGTGTACGTGTCACACGCAGAAGGTGACATGTGTCATGTTGATGACATCATGACTCAACATGGTGATGTGGCAACACTAGAGGCTACCACGTGTCACATTGTTTGACATTTTTGGGTCAATCTGTGGACCAATGAAAAAGTGCCATGTGGTAGTCCGTACATCCAAGTGGCAGATTGTATGGGACATGGCATGATGGTGTGGAAGGATGATGTGGCAGGTGACATGGCAGGTGAGTGTGCAAGTGGTTGGCGTGGGCCAATGGTTGGATACCACGTGGCCTAGTCATGGCCGACTGCCACGTGGCAGTGGGAAAATGCCCAATGAGGGCCCGAAACTGGATTTTCAAAAATAAAAATAAAAATGGGTCTGCCAAATCTAGCAGCCAAACTACAAGCTCCGATGGATCCAAACAACACCCCGAACTTGGTGAAGTTACAAACTATATATATACATTGTTATAACAATAACCCAAAATGGGAGGCCCACAGGGTCGACCCCGGGACATCCCCCTATCCAATGCCTTAACAATAGCATCTGCCACCGTTGGGCCAACAAACTCCCCACTTTTTGCATAAAATCTGAGTCTTCCCAAGGATGGGAAAAGGAGGGTGCTCGATGGTACGTCTGAGAATGGATTTCGAGACGCAGTACAGACAATTAATTGCAGGGAGTAGGCATGGAAAACAAGATGATATTTCTCAAGGGCCTGGGAGTGACAGAGTCACATTGAGGCATGGAGACAACCATTTTTGGGTAACTCAACGCCATGAATTCAATTGTGTTTTATTTTTTATGATCTGAGCAAATATTATGTAGATTAATTTCAGAATGAGGTATACTTATGTATTTTTCCAAATTCTTTTGTTGAGTTAATAAAAAGGCCTACCCATTTGAGAGCAAGACCCGGAGACGTACTCCACCAGGGATGAACTCCATTATCAATTTTTTGTGTTCATATTTGATGCTTATGTCTCTTCATTATTGATCTTTTCCTTCTTTATGGTGCATTTTAATTTATGCTCATTTAATACAATTCTTTATAAGTCACTTTGATGAAAAGATCCTAGATCAAAAACAAAGGCTAAACAAAACTAGGAAAGAAATAAAACCTAAGGTAAAAAGGTTATGCTCGGGGGTAAAATTTATTCAAATAAAACCCATTGATCGGGTCCTTGAGGGTAGACCCTTCAGGGTGAGCCAAGATGTAGACTCCCTTGGTAAGACAATGGTGGATGATATAGGGTCCCCGCCAAAGGGACTCAAATTTTTTGTGACCAAGAGTATCATGGGAGATATCGTAAGAGACCACAAGTTCACCTTCGGTAAAATATCGAAGGTTGAATTGGCCATCAAAGGTGGATTTGAACTTCTTTTTAGTTTCTTTGTTTTGTTGTAGTGAGGCCCTTCTATCTTCGTCGAGATATTCGAGGGAAATCAACCTTTTCTTCGGTGGAAGAGTGTTGTGTAGGAACTCGATCACTGTGTGTATTGTTGGGATTTCGCATTCGATGGGGAGGAAAGAATCGATCTCGTGGACTAAGTGGAAGGGTGTGAAATTGGTCGATATTTTCATGGTTGTCTGATATGCCCATAAGGCTAAGAAAAGAAAGTGATGCCAATTAGTCTTGTGTTTGTCAACCGTGCGTTGAAGCATGCTCTTGAGAATTTTATTGACGGCCTCAACTTTCCCATTTGACTGTGGGTAATAGGGTGAGCTGAACTCATGGGTGAAGCCTAATTTGGCTAATAGCTCTGTAAATACTTTGTTTTCAAAGTTTTTTCCATGGTCGAATACTAGATAGAGAGGAACCTTGTGTTGAAATAATGTAACTGCACAGATTATTCTAATTATTATTGATGTATTATTCATTAGATCAATCCCCTTTTGCGGATTGATCATGTCGAGTATTGTAAATGACCAAATCCCCTTTTGCGGATTGGTCAAACCCTAATTGTAATGGGATAAATGAAAAGTTGGCCCCTGAATATTATTAAAGTGGTTATAACCACCCATATTGAGAAGTCAGCCCTGCCAGTGAAAAGACACCTCACTCCAGTGCCTGCCAGATTGTATAAATAAGAGAGGCTAGTGCCTCATTTGTACACACACTCACTTTTTCATCAGAGCACAAATTTGGATCTGCAGTTGGAGAAGAAGAAGAGAGAGAGAGAGAGGCGCACTTCTTGGAGAGGAATTTATGTATTTGTTTGAGTTATCTCTTGTCATTGTATTGTCTATCTATATTAAGGAAGTTTTTGCTAGGTTTTCTCCCCCATGAGGGTTTCCCAGGATAAATGATGTGTCTCTTGTGATTGTGTATTTCTCAGTGATCCTATATATGTTATTGTTATCTACTGAAATTAAATGAAACTCAATAATATCTTAAACCTTGACATGGAATCAGAGCTAATATGAAGAGAGAATATTTCACAAGAGAAAGAGAAAAACGTCACTGTTGTCGTACATGAAAATTAGGGATTTTTATTGAAGAAGAGTTTCATCCTCAAAACCGTCTAGAAAAGTGTGCCCTAACCCAAGGAGTTCTTTGGCGCCTTCAATGCACCTTTTCAGTGGGTAGATCTCCTGAAAATTGAAACCCTAGTTTTCACCGGTACTAGAAAACCAGAAGTACCAAAAGTACCAGAAAACCAAAAGTACCAAAAAACCAGAAGCACCAGTCCAGAAATCCATTGGTCAAGTTTGAGGGGGTAAAAGTTGGATTTTCAAAAATATGACTACACCATTTGACTCGCCTCAGCTCAGCGCATCTATCCCCTGGATCGGAATTTCAAAATTTGAAGTTTGAAAAATTAGGGTTTCCTCATAAAACCCTAAGTTGCAGTTGCAGTTGCAGTCTCAAAACCAATTGTAGTACTAATTGTAGTTGCATTACTAATTGAAGTATCATCCATAGTACCCTTTGCAGTCACCCTTGAAGTTTTTAAGAGTTGGTGATCATTTTCGCTGCTACCAGATGGTGCCACTACCTACAAATGCTATCAGAGGTATGTACTGACATATGTTTAAATTTTTAAGCGTTAAAGGGTATTTGCAGGAGAAGGGATCTCTTGCCATAGATCCAGAAGGATCTCAAGATCCAACACATTCAGAGGAATAACTCAACCTAGGTGTGATTATTCTGATATGCATCTATTTTTTATGACATTATTTTGATCAGTGTTGCATGTTGTAGCTATGACCATCATTCTAACCTTTGGTCAAAATCTTAGTCAAGGTATTAGATGGATTAAAGTTGAGACCATAGAGTTTATTCTCTAACCCAACCTTCTGTCAAGATATCATATTTTCCTAGTAAAAAATATAGGTTGAAGAAAGCACTCATCATCTTGAATGAAGGAGACTTGGAAGAAAATCAACACACTCTTGAAGTCGAGGCCACAAGTCCTGGGTTTGATTAAATTGATAATATTCAAAGTTGCACATGGAAAGTTACAAGTAAACACTATAGTTGAGATATCAATATTTGAAGAATATCATACTTGGTAGCATGTGATCATATTGAGATAAATTCTTAATGCAACCATTTGCCTGATACAAACTAACATCTCCTCTAGGAGAAATCTCTTGTGTTAGTTCCAAGTTGCCATGGAGGAATGTTTGATCACAACACTATAAGAGTGTTGACCTCATTCTGTATTGTATTTCTTACTCTTGATATTTGCTTCAGACAGGTCATAAGTGAAATCTCTAAAGGAGCCATTGTGACGATTGTTCGTTCTATTGCTTTATCTACTATTATCAAAAGAGTACTATTCATGCTTGTTGTTTTGTTGACCTTGTTTAAGGTCACAGGTGATAACTCTGAGGAAGCTATAGTGAAGGTTGTTGAAGACAACATATTGTATGAGACATGAAGCAGACTATGTACATGACCATATACACTCATGTACCAAAGAATATGAAGAAGAAGATATCTCTTGAGATTCAGAGTATCTCAAATGAAGATTGATTGAAAGGATAAGAAGGCTCCAAAGATGATCGAACATTAGAACGGGAAGAAAATCTTGTTTGAAGCATGAATCTGTATTTATACTTGGTATTCAACACCAAGTATACCCTGTAAGATATGATGAAGTCCTTATAGACTCAGAAGAAATCAAGAGTAAGCCTGATCTTAGAAAGTATCAGATGAAGAGTCAACTTCCATGACTAGGAGACATATGTCGTGAGAAGACTAGATCATAGCTTCATAAAATTCTAGGAGATATGGAATCTCCTAGGAAGATTCCCTTGTTTCAGTGACAAAGAAGGAAGCTAGTTAGAAAGACTAGGATATGGATTCTTCTGTGAGAAGAGAAGTCAGTATTGACTACCAATATTGATTTATACAGATCAAACATGTTGCAGATATACAAAGCCTGATGTATGTCCAAAGGATTCTCCCAGCAAAAGGGAGAAGACTATGACAAGACACTTATTGAAGAAATAGTTCCAGTATTTATGAAGACAACCATAACAACCATGATTCATATATAGTATGAGATGCAGGGGGGGAAATCCCCATATTTAAAATTGAGTGGCAGTTGGTGTAGTACATTAGTTGGATCATGGAGACATGACTACAATGAAATATAGATCTACCTCCATGAAAGAAGAAGAGCTATCTCCAGTATCATTTATTGAGCCACCCTTAGTTTTAGATGAATTTGTTGTCCTTATAGAAGAAAAGGAGTTACTCTCATATTTTAGCAACCACAGTGAGGATGAAGAAATCATTCTCAGCCATAGAGAAGGTGCAAGTGAAGAGTCCTAGTTCCAGAAGGAATAGTTGCAGAGAGAGTAGAGGACATACTCCCAAACAGTGAGACAGATAAGTGCTTTGTAGAAATCACATAGAGCGAGCACATGATTGTGTAGATTGAGTTGTAGCTGAGCAAGTATACCAGATTGGTACAATGTAATGAGAAAAATTGATCTGAATATTGAAGATAGAAAGACTCATGTCTTCCAGTTGAGGAAGGATCTGTACGTGTTGAAGCAAGATCCTAGAGCTTCATATTGCAGAGGATAGATTTTTTTCTGATGAGCTTGGGATTTACCAAGGGTAAAGTTGATTCTAACCTCTACCTCAAGGTTATGAATGATGAGCCGGTGATATTGTTGTTGTATGTGGATGACTTATTCTTAAATAGAGAATAAAAATTCATCATTGAATGTAAGAAGAAGCTCGCTTCAGAATTTGAGATGAAAGACCTTGGCCTAATGCATTATTTCTTAGGTCTTGAGGTATGTCAGAGCCCAAAGAGAATCTTCCTTAACCAAGGGAAGTATGAAGTTGAAATCTTGAAGATATTTGATATGTTGGAGTGCAATTCCATGAATACACCCATGGAAACGAAGCTGAAGCTTCTGGTCGACACTTTGTCAGAAATAATTGATGCCACGTTGTATAGACAGATCATTGGATCGTTGATGTACCTGACGAACACCACACCAGATATCTGTTTTCCCATGAACACCTTGAGTCATTTTCTGGTAGAACACAGACATGTTCACCTAGTTGCTGCAAAACATGTGATGAGGTACCTTAAAGGTACATTAGATTGTGGTCTCAGCTGTGATGGAGATAATGATTTCACACTGAGTCAGTACACTAATTCAAATTGGGTTGGAAGTGTCTCTAACAGGAAGAGCACTTCAAGATGTTGATTTAGTTTGGGATCAGCCATGATATCATGGCAGAGTAGGAAGAAATTAATCATTGCTCTCAGTACAGCGGAAGCAGAATACATTGCTGCATGTTCTTCCAGTTGTGAAGCCATATGGATTCGTAAGTTGTTGACTGGTCTATTCGACCTGGAGATGGAAGTAACCACAATCTTATGTGACAACCAGAGCTGCATAAAGATGATAGAGAATCTTGTATTTCATGACAAGTCTAAACACATAGAGATCTGATACCATTACATCTGTGACATGGTGCAAAGAGGATCCATAAAGCTCCAATATGTTAGCACGGATGAACAGGTTGCCGATGTGTTGACCAAGCCTTTATCTTGTGTAAAGTTTGAGCACTTTCGAGATAAGCTCAGTATAGTTTGAAAGGACCTCCCTCGATAGGGGGAGTAGTGTTGTTTTGAGATGTCAACCAAGTGTTGTGCTTCCAGCTTATTTGTTGTGTTCAGATGTCAGTCGAGTGTTGTGCTTCCAACTTAATTATTGTGTTGAGATGCCAACCGAGTGTTGTGCTTCCATCTTAATTATTGTGTTGAGATGCCAGTCGAGTGTTGTGCTTCCAACTTAATTGATGTATTGAGATGCCAACCGAGTGTTGTGCCTCCAGCTTAATTGTTGTGTTGAGATTCCAGCTTAATTGATGATGCCAACTTAATTGTTGTGTTGAGATTCCATCTTAATTGTAGTTTCCAGCTTAATTGTTGTGTTGAGATTCCAGCTTAATTGTTGTGTTGTGATTCAAGCTTAATTGTTGTGTTGTGATTCTAGCTTAATTTTTGTGTTGTGATTCCAACTTAATTGTTATGTAGTAGCCTTGTGATGTGATGATGTTCCAACCTCGTGCTGTGATGATGTGCCAGCCTTGTGTTGTGATGATGATGTGCTAGCCTTGTGTTGTGATGATGTGTTGCTAGCTTCGTGTTGTGATGCCAGCTTCATGTTAAAGACTCTCATCCTAGTTTTGATGTTGA
The DNA here is from genome assembly GCA_009831015.1 of Picea engelmannii. Classification (NCBI taxonomy): domain Eukaryota; kingdom Viridiplantae; phylum Streptophyta; class Pinopsida; order Pinales; family Pinaceae; genus Picea; species Picea engelmannii. The sequence goes on from ML823848.1 coordinate 64,836, forward strand.
TGATGCTCCAACCTTCGTGTTGTGATGTTAATGTTGTTGATGATGCTCCACCCCTTATGTTGTGATATTGTTTCTTTTGATGTTGTATCAGCCTTGTGTTTTTATTGATGATGATGATGTATTAGTGTTATACTAATCCATGTTGATGCAACTGATGATGATGATGCCACTTCAACTTCTTGCTGAAGATTATGTTGATGACGCCACTTCAGCTTCTTACTGAAGATGACGTTGATGATGCCACTTTAGCTTCTTTCTAAATATGATGATGATGATGCCACTTTATCTTATTGCTAAAGATGATGATGATGATGCCACTTTAGCTTCTTTTTGAAGATGATGACGGTGATTCCACTTCAGCTCCTTGCTGAAGATGATTATGATGATGATTATGTCATTTCATCTTTCATGCTGAAGATGATGATGTTACTTTAGCCTCACACTGAAGATGATGATGATATTACCTTAGCCTCATGTTGATGAGGATGATGATGCCATTCCATCTCTCTACTGTGAATGATGATATTGATGATGAGAAAAAACTTCCAATGATTTATAGATATGCCAGTCAACGTTCCAAGATATTGTTGATGATGTTTCCCCCTCTCTCGCCTGATGTTGTTGTAGAGTACCTGTAACACACCCACTATGGAATTTAAATTTTTTTAGCCTTTTCTTCTTTTCTCAGAGGAATAGAATTTCCCCGAATCCCTACGGGACCTAATACAGATCTTGTTATCCCTTATCCACACTCATCTGATCGGCGGTTATGGCCACAGGCCTTATCGGAGGGTACTCATCGAATTTCGCGATACGAAAAATCGCGATACAGGTATTCCCTTGTTCATTTCGGGGTTTCATCCATCGAAATTTTGCGGCTAGCGAATTACGAGGAAAACTGACCCTTGAGAGTCTCGGGCACCGGAAAGCCGAAACACCAAAACCATGTGTGTGAATCCATTTTGGGACTTCGCCTATCGGTATTTCGCATGTCAGGAGTTTGGGGGATGCGATGACATAAGGTCTCACATCAGGGTCTTCCGGGAGCCAAACTCTGAATTACTAACTCTAAACATACTTCCCTGTTTCGGGATTTCCGCCATCAGGAATTCGGGATATGCAAAAATAGGAGGTCTCGCACTTAGGTTTCCCGGGAGCTGAAACTCTGAAACCTTAACATATGTATAGTTGTATATATATGTGTCACTCAGTCCATTCCAGGAATTCGCTGACCGGGTTTTTAGGACTGGTGAGCATAAGCAAAATTACCGTCAGGTATCCTGGGTGTCGAAACACCAACACACCAAATACCATTCGTGTTAAGCCATTTCGAGAGTTTGGGACTAACGTGTACAAGAAGACTAACCCTTGGGTTTCCCGGTTGCCAAAACACCGAAACACCAAGGATTACCAACACTAGACCTTTTCCGGATCTCATACTTCAAGATTTCGTGATGGGTAATGACAAGAAGTCTCACTCCTAGGTTTTCCCAGGATCCGGAACACCGAAAAATCATAGCTACTCCATCCTATTATCATTTTGGGATTTCGTGAATCGGAGTATTGCAACGTGCGCAGACAGGAGATCTCGTGCCTAGACCTTCCAGGAGCCAAAACTCTGAAATACCGACTCCTAAACCTATGCATCTATTTCATGGTTTCTCACATCGGAATTTCACAGACCGGAGATTTGGGACTTGAGAGTATAAAGGGACTCACACTTAGGTATCCCGAGTATCGAAATGTTGAACTATCCTATCTCATCCACTCCTTAAACTATTTTGGGGTTTCGGTTATTGGGGTCTCGCGACTCGCAATGATCAGGGTTCTTCCCCTTTGTCTTCTCGGGTATCAAAACGATGAAACGCTTACCGGTAGCCACGTGTCCTATAAATGGACGGTCCAAATACTCCCACGAAACCTGGGGATCTACAGTCCCAATTTCTTCGCTACTTACGAAGATAAAAGGAAAGGGGTTGAGGCATTAATGCCCTTGTTTCTTCCTCCAATCTAACGGTCACGAATGAACTCAGATATTCCAATAGGATCTCGTCCATTAATCGATACTTATCCACATGCTGCCATTTCAGGATTTCGCGGGTCAGGGTTTCAGGACTCGCGAGTACAAGAAAACTCGCACCTAGTCACTACGGGTGCCGAAACTCCGAAAACTCTTAATTTCCCCCCACACTAATAATTCAAGATTTCGTGAGTCAGGGTTTCAGAACTTGCGAGTGTAAGGAGACTCTCCCTTGGGTATTCCGGGTACTGAAATGCCAAAATGTTGAGGTCTACCGGGACCATTCTCCCTCGTGCAATATTTTAAGACTTAAACTATAAAATCCTCCTTCGGGTCCTTAGGTAGTTTACACCAAGTTTTGAAGACAAGACTGGAAGGTCTTCTCAAAGGTAAGGGAGTGGTCTCGAAAGGGCGCCTTCATGGGGAAATCTATCCAAGGTATCAGGTAGGACAAACATAGGAACAAATCTATATATACATATATACACACACACACACACACACACACACACACACACACATATATATATATATATGACAAACATAGGAACAAATCCCTCGAGAGTAGACTTGAAAATCTGTATTAGTTCATCATATATATATATATATATAAGCCATATGTGGTCTTTCCAATAAAAACATGTAGCCATCATTTCTGATCAAAACACCATGGACACAGTCTTATATTGAAACCATTCATAATTGCACAGACTATGAACATACATGTTAGCATATAAATTTCAAGATACAAGATATAACACTTATCAAAAAAACACCAGGTGATGCAACTGCTGAGAGGGTGTTACAATTCCCTCCCCCTTAAAGGAACATCATCCTCGATGTTCTATCTATCAACTTGACATGCATGTACAGATGTAAACAAAATCGGATATGCTCGTTTCATGGCATTTCCCATGTGGCCTCATCTAGGCCAAAATGTTTCCACTGCACCTTGACCTATGCAATGGTTCAGTTCCGGAGCAGGGTTTCCTTTCTGTCCAGTATGCATTGAGGTTCTGGTAGAAATTCTCCCTCCGGTTCCACCTGGATCATAGACCAATCAATTATATGGTTAGCATCATGTACATATTTCTTCAATAATGAAACATGGAAAACATTATGTGCTTTCACTGTGGGAGGAAGTGATAGCCTATAGGATATAGGTCCCACTCTATCTAGAACCTCAAAGGGTCCACAATACCGAGGTGCTAACTTGGCACAGGCTCCCATTTTCAGGGAACTTTTCCTGGGCCTAACTCTGAGATATACATGATCTCCCACTTTGAACTCTCTTGGAGTTCTCTTTTGGTCGGCATAACTTTTCTGTCGGTTCTGAGAGACCTTCAGGTTTTTCTTTATCTGAGTCACTTGCTGTTCCATTTCTTTCAACATGTTGGGTCCAAAATAAATCCTGTTTACGGGATTACTCCAGCTGACTGGAATGTTATATGGTCTACCATAGAGGACTTCAAAGGGACTCATCTTTAAGGATGCTTGGTAGCCATTGTTGTAGGAGAAATCTACCAGTGGCAGGTAGTCTTCCCACTTCTTGGGTTGATGCATTACATGTAGTCTTAGCATGTCTTCAAGTATTTGGTTCACTCTTTCTGTCTGCCCATTGGTTTGAGGGTGATAGGCGGTGATAAACAACAATTTGGTCTCTAAACCTGCCATCAGTGATTTCCAAAAGTTGGAAGTGAACTTCGTCTCTCTGTCAGACACGATCTCTTTTGGCATGCCATGCAATCTGAATATCTCCTTCATGAATACCTGGGTGATATCTATTTCCTTGCAAGTCGATTTGGTGGGGATTAAATGAGCAGACTTACTCAATTTATCCACTACTACCATCATGGCGTCGTTCTGTTTGGTCGAGGTTGGTAATCCGGTGATGAAGTCCATGGAGATGGTTTCCCATTTCCATTATGGGATTGGTAGAGGTTGTAATAATCCCGCTGGGTGTCGGTGTTCTTATTTTACTTGTTGGCATTCTATGCATTTGGATAGGTACTCGACCATGTATTTATTCAACCCAGGCCAATAGAATTGTTTCCTGGTGGTCGTGATCATCTTCTGGTATCCTGGATGACCAGTATAGGGTCTTTTATGTAGTTCATCCATTATGAACCTCTTCAAGTCGTCACAATCTGGAATGTACAATCTGCTTTGGTAAGTGAACAGTCCTCCTTCCATCATCTGGTAGCCTCCATAATTTATCCCTGTGGGTTCTTGTTATAGGTACAAGGTCACAGTTTGGACGAAGGGATCTGTGTCAACTCTAGATCATGGGTCACATAGTTGACTTCGTGCTCATTCAATTTTCGAGATTCATAGTAGACCACACTTCCTCCCTGCATAAGGAATCCTCTAAGCCCTTCCTTACAGGCATCTGTGCACACGAGGAAGTCAGCTTCGGGATCAACGATCTTCAACACGGGTGCGTGGGTCAGTAGATGTTTCAGGGTTTGAATTATTTCTTCACATTTTTGTGTCCATGTGAATTTTGTCCCCTTCTTCTAGAGGGCATTGATTGGACAACCAATCTTGGAGAATCCTTTTATAAATCTCCTATAGTATCCTGCTAATCCCATAAAGGATCTGATATCTGAAACATCCTTTGGGGTAGGCCATTCCATGATAGACCTGATTTTTTTAGGGTCTACCGCTAATCCTTCTTCGGATAGAACATGGCCTAAGTAATGTATTTGCGTCTGGAAGAATTCACATTTGTTGAATTTGGCATAGAGTTGCTGTTCTCTCAGCACTTACAACACAAGCCTAAGATGCTCTTCATGCTCTTCTCTATTCTTGGAGTAAATTGATATATTGTCAATAAAAACCAGCACACATTTTTCTAGGAATTTGCTGAGTACATTGTTCATCAAGCACATGAAAGTGGCAGGGGCATTTGTTAACCCAAATGCCACTACCACAAACTCATAGTGACCATACCTCATTCGGAAGGCAGTTTTATGGATGTCTTCAGCCTTAAGTCGGACTTGATGGTATCCCAACCTCAAGTCAATCTTTGAGAAAATAGACGCACCCCCCAATTGATCGAACAGGTCATCGATCCTGGGCAAGGGGTACTTGTTCTTTATGGTTACCTTATTGAGTTGCCTATAATCTATACACTGTCTAAGGGTACCGTCCTTCTTTTTCACGAATAGGACTGGTGCTCCCCATGGAGACACGCTGGGCCGAATATAGCCCTTATCCATCATTTCTTTTAATTGCAACTTGAGTTCAACTAACTCGGGTGTGCTCATCCGGTAGGGTGTCCTAGACAATGGCACCGCTCCTGGTGCATGTTCTATCGAGAAGTCTAGGTCCCTTCTTGGAGGTAGACCCAGTACCTCTTCCAGAAACACATCTATGTATTCTCTCAGGATAGGGTGATCATCAACACTTGGTTTGTCACCTTCGATTGTTTTCAACACCTGTATTTCATATAGGGGACATCCCTTTCGGAAATACTTTCTCATTTGCAGAGCTGATATTTGTCTCACTGAGACAGGCTTTCAGATCCCTTGAAGGGTTATCGTTTTCCCTTCTTTACTTACATATTCTAAGGTTTTATGGTAACAGTGCAATCTGGATTTATGGGTGGCTATCCAGTCCATACCAATCAACAAATCATACGATCCCAGGGGTAATAAGTTAAGGGTTTCTTGGGTGGGGAATTTACCCAGCATCAATTGGCAGGTTGGTATAACCTTTGCTACCCTTCTTTTGGTGCCAGTGGCTAACTGTACCAACCATGGCTTGGTATGTTTTTGTGCCTGTATTTTACACTTATCAACAACGTTAGGGGCTATATAACTCAAATTTGAACCAGGGTCAATTAAAATAGACACTAGATGGTTGGAAATCATACCTTCTATTTCCACCACTGAAGCTTGGTGGTCAGCTTGGTTATTATCCAAGGCTGCATAAATTTGTGGCACACT
>ML823848.1:78448-95092 GCA_009831015.1 Picea engelmannii
GAACCAGGGTCAATTAAAATAGACACTAGATGGTTGGAAATCATACCTTCTATTTCCACCACTGAAGCTTGGTGGTCAGCTTGGTTATTATCCAAGGCTGCATAAATTTGTGGCACACTCCTAGCCACATCATTGATGGTGGTAGCCTACTGGATGTTATAAATCCTCCAACTATTATGTTGTCGGTGTGGACAATCTCTCAATATATGTTCTTCCCCGCAACCCCAACATTTCAAAGGTTCTCTCTTTGGGTTATCAGTCTTCACTGATATGGGTCCAGAAGTTTTATTTCCGCTCAAGGAGGGAAAATTATGCTGGTGCACACTCTAGGTTGGGAAACTCATTCTTGGATTCTTCTTATAGTTATTAAATCCTGGGAATTTAGTCCACTTTTTCTGAAATATTTAACTATCCTTTTGTTTCCATCCTTCGCGAGGTTTTTCTCGGTGCCCAAACTATTCATGACAATAGTTTTCCTTTCGAATAGTGCCTTCTAGAGTCCTTAGCTCATCAAATTCAATTCTATTCCGATAGTCCTTAGGTAGTCCATTGATGAAGCATTGCACCTTTGCCTTTTCCAGTTTTATATAAGGTACATACCTCAAAAAATCGAGGAATTTGTTGACATATCTTCTATAGTGAGTTGCCCCAGTTTCAGTTCATAAAACTCTTTGGTCTTCTCGTCCAAATATTTTTTCGACAAATACTTTTTTTGGAAGTATTTCTCAAACTTCTTCCAGGATAGGTCCTCTTCGCGAACCCCTTTCACATTCTTAAGATGTTCCCACCAAATGGAAGCCTTTCCATTCAAGTTGAAGGTGGCCACTCGGGCCTTCAAATTTTCTAAAAAGTCATGGACTCTGAAATATTTCTTTGGTCCAAGCAGCCAGGTCTCTGCTTCCTCTCCCTTCTTTATTTCACTGTCGAAGGAGGGTGGTTTGGATTTTCTGAATTCTTCGAATTTAGGACCTTTGGAAGGATTTTGCCTCTTCTGTTTCCTTAGGGAATAGGAACTAGTTATGTTGCTAGAGGAACCCTCTGAATCGCCCGCTTCCTTCTCAGAGGAATTGTCCAACTCTTGTCCTTTACCTCTAGGGTGGACCTTTTCGATGTGCTCCTCTCAGTGTGGCCAATGATGTGACCCTGTTTATGAGTTTCAGGTTCATGCTACATTTGTCTTTGTAGATCGGATAAACTCTGCAGTAAAACTGTGTTAATTTCTATTTGTTTTTCTTGTTCTTTCATCATCATTTCATTGTCAGCCTTGCAGCTCTGTAATTCGACCATGAGGCTCCTCACAGTTTCAGCTAGATCTGGAGGGGTCCCTGTGGCCCTCCTTTCGTCAGACTCTTCATCTCTATTGTGGGATCCCTCCCCCACTTCATGGTGAGTCACCATCCTATACGTCTTAAATTTCGCGTGGTTAATCTTCCGCTTTGTGTGCAAAAGAAAAACGCTGGTTATTAGTCAATGTTTATATTCATTTATAACCAATACATAATTCATATTTTTCACATGCACACATACCATAGGAGTTTTGCATTCTTAACTTTGACTTTTAATTAAGAAGGTTGAGATAGGGGGTTAGTCCTTTTAACAGTACTTCAAGTGGAGTCTTTGCACAAACCGTTCATGAGCCCAAGCAGGCCAAGTGTTGTAACCATGCTCTGATACCAACTTGTAACACACCCACTACGGAATTTGAATTTTTTTGGTCTTTTCTTCTTTTCTCCGAGGAATAGAATTTCCCCGAATCCCTACGGGACCTAATACAGATCCTGTTATCCCTTATCTGCACTGATCTGATTGGCGGTTAGGGCCATAGGCCTTATCTGAGGGTACTCATCAACTTTCGTGTTATGGGAAATCACGATACATGTATTCCCTTGTTCATTTCGGGGTTTCATCCATCGAAATTTTGCTTACGAGGAAAACTGACCCTTGAGAGTCCCGGGCACTGGAAAGCAGAAACACCAAAACCATGTGTGCAAATCCATTTCAAGACTTTACCTATCAAGATTTCGCAAGTCGAGAGTTTGGGGGATGCAATGACAGAAGGTCTCACATTGGGGTCTTCCGGGAGATGAACTCCGAATTACTAACTCTAAACATACTTCCCTATTTTGGGATTTCTGCCATCAGGAATTCGGGATATGCGATGACATGAGGTCTCTCACTTAGGTTTTCCGGGAGTCAAAACTCCGAAACCTTAACATATGTATAGTTGTATATATATGTGTCGCTCAGTCCATTCTGGGAATTCGCTGACCATGTTTTCGGGACTGGTGAGCATAAGCAAACTTATCGTCAGGTATCCCGGGTGCCGAAACACCGACACACCAAATACCATCCATGTTAAGCCATTTCGGGACTTCGCAAGTTGGGAGTTCGGGACTAACGTGTACAAGAAGACTGACCCTTGGGTTTCCCGGTTGCCAAAACACCGAAACACCAAGGCTTACCCATGCTAGACCTTTTCCGTATCTCATACTTCAGGATTTCGCGATGGGTAATGACAAGAAGTCTCACTCCTAGGTTTTCCCGAGAGCCGGAACACTGAAAACTCATATCTACTCCGTCCTATTATCATTTTTGGATTTCACGAATCGGAGTTTCACGACGTGTGCAGACAGGAGATCTCACACCTAGACCTTTCGGGAGCAGAAACTCTGAAATACCGAATCCTAAACCTACGCATCTATTTCATGGTTTCTCCCATTGGAATTTCGCGGACCGAAGATTTGGTACTTGCGAGTATAAAGGGACTCGCAGTTAGGTATCCCGGGTACCGAAATGATGAACTATCCTATCTCATCCACTCCTTAAACTATTTCGGGGTTTCGTTTATCAGGGTCTCATGACTCACGATGATCAGTTTTCTTCCCCTTTGTCTTCCCAGGTACCAAAACACTGAAACGCTTACGGGCAGCCACATGTCCTATAAATGGATGGTCCAGATACTCCCACAAACCCTGGGGATCTATGATCCCGATTTCTTCGCTACTTACGAAGATAAAAGGAAAGGGGTTGAGGCATTAATGCCCTGGTTTCTACCTCCAATCTAACGGTCGCGACTGACCTTAGATATCCGACAGGATCTTGTTCGTCAATCGATACTTATCCACGCGCCGCCATTTTGGAATTTCGTGGGTCGGGGTTTCAGGACTTGCGAGTACAATAAAACTCGCACCTAGTCACTCCGGGTGCCGAAACTCCGAAAACTCTTAATTTTCCCCCACGCTAATAAATTGAGATTTCGCAAGTTGGGGTTTCGAAACTTGCGAGTGCAATGGGACTCGCCCTTGGGTATTCTAGGTACCGAAATGCCGAAATGTTGAGGTCTACCGGGACCATTCTCCCTCGTGCAAGATTTTAAGACTTAAACTATAACATCCTCCTTCGGATCCTCAGGTAATTTACACCAGGTTTTGAAGACCAGACTGGAAGGTCTTCTCGAAGGTAAGGGAGTGGTCTCGAAAGGGTGCCTTCATGGGGAAATCTATCCAAGGCATCAGGTAGGACAAACATAGGAACAAATCTCCCGAGAGAAGACTTGAAAATCTGTATTAGTTCATCATATATATATATATATATAAACATAAGCCATATGTGGTCTTTCCAATAAAAACATGCAACCATCATTTGTGATGAAAATACCATGCAGATAGTCTTATATTGAAACCATTCATAATTGCAATGACTATGAACATACATGCCATCATATAAATTTCAAGATACAAGATATAACACTTATCAGAAAAACACCAGGTGATGCAACTACTGAGAGGGGTGCTCGTTTCCACCCAACCGTAGGCTCAGCGATTCCGAATGGATTTACCACTAGCCACCCCCGATCTGAGACCACGATGCTGCGAGACTGAGTCTTTTTTCACTAGTGACCGAGAATGAAGGTTATTCTCCTTCTTCTCTGCTATCACTCACTCTGTAGTTTTTCTAGAGTTCTTCCGATCTCTCTTCCTCTTTCCCTTGCGTCTCCCCTCTTGATCGTACACTCTTCCTGCCTTTTCTCTTTTTGGCGAGGTTGCGTGTGGCATGATCCTCCTCGTGGTGGTCAGGTCTGAGGACTCTACGGATGGGCGGTTCACCCCCCATCCCTCATTACTCATGAGGAGCCATTTACCTACCAACCTGGTGAGTGATTTAATTTTGGGCCAGCGAGCCGCTCTTGGTTCTCCGACCCAGTGAAGTCCGAATACCGTATTGGTTTCGGTGGAAGTTAACTCCACCATTCCAGGTGCCTTCCACCACCTTTTTTCAACCATCATGGTCTCTTTTTTAGCACATCCCTATCTCAGCAGTCCTGCAATCTAAATATATTCATAATATTATTTACATTCATCGACCTTTTTCACAAGGTCCATTCACATCACACATTCACATTTCTGAGTTTGCCACAATACTTGGCCAGTATAGTTATCTTTACAGACTGGGGGAAATAGGGTGTTACAATTCCCTCCCCCTTAAAGGAACATCGTCCTCGATGTTCTATATATCAACTTGACACACATGTATAGATGTAAACAAAATAAGATATTCCCGTTTCATGGCATCCTCCATTTCCCATGTAGCCTCATTTGGGCCAAAATGTTTCCACTGCACCTTGACCTGTGCAATGGCTCAGTTCCAGAGCGGGGTTTCCTTTCTATCCAGTATGCATTGAGGTTCTGGTAGAAATTCTCCCTCCAGTTCCACCTAGATCATAGACCAATCAATTATATTGTTAGCATCATGTACATATTTCTTCAATAATGAAACATGGAAAACATTATGTGCTTTTACTATGGGAGGAAGTGCTAGCCTATAGGCTATAGGTCCCACTCTATCTAGAACCTCAAAGGGTCCTCAAAACCGAGGTGCTAACTTGGAACAAGCTCCCATTTTCAGGGAACTTTTCCTAGGCCTAACTCTGAGATATACATGATCTCCCACTTTGAACTCTCTTGGAGTTCTCTTTTGGTCGACATAAATTTTATGTCAGTTCTGAGCGACCTTCAGGTTTTGTTTTATCTGAGTCACTTGTTGTTCCATTTCTTTCAACATGTCAGGTCCAAAAGAAATCCTATTTACGGGATTACTCCAACTGATTGGAGTGTTACACGGTCTACCATAGAGGACTTCGAAGGGACTCATCTTTAAGGATGCTTGGTAGCCGTTGTTGTAGGCGAATTCTACCAGTGGAAGGTAGTCTTCCCATGTCTTCAAGTATTTGCTTCACTCTTTCTGTCTATCTATCAGTTTGAGGGTGATAGGCGGTGCTAAATAACAATTTGGTCTCTATACCCGCCATCAATGATTTCCAAAAGTTGGAAGTGAACTTCGTGTCTCTGTCAGACACGATCTCTTTTGGCATGCCATGCAGTCTGAATATCTCCTTCATGAATACCTGGGCGATATCTATCTCCTTGCAAGTCGATTTGAAGGGGATGAAATGAGCAGACTTACTCAATTTATCCACTACTACAATGATGATGTCATTCTGTTTGGTCGAGGTTGGTAATCCGGTGATGAAGTCCATGGAGATGGTTTCCCATTTCCATTCTGGGATTGGTAGAGGTTGTAATAATCCCACTGGGTGTCGGTGTTCTTCTTTTACTTGTTGGCATTCTATGCATTTGGCTAGGTACTCGGCCATGTCTTTCTTCAACCCAGGCCAATAGAATTGTTTCCTGGTGGCCGTGATCATCTTCTGGTATCTGGGATGACTAGTATAGGGTCTTTTATGTTGTTCATCCAGTATGAACCTCTTCAAGTCATCACAATCTGGAATGTACAATCTGCTTCGGTAAGTGAGAAAACCTCCTCCCATCATCTGGTAGCCTCCATACTTTATCCCTGTGGGTTCTTGTTGTAGGTACGAGGTCACAGTATAGAAGAAGGGATCTATGTCTTGTGCATTTATGATTCTTTCCTTGAAATCTGTTTTGCAGGTGCTCACCGCTGCCAGGTGAATTGTTTTCATACTTCTTCTAAGGGCATCGACCACCTTATTTTCCTTTCCTTTAATGTGTTTGATTTCGAAATCGAACTCGCTAAGGAGGGCCATCCACCTAGATTGTCTAGCATTGAGCTTGGTTGGTCAAACAGATATCGCAATCCACAGTGATCTGTCATACGTACAAATTTTTTTCCCAGGAGGTAATGCCTCCACATTTTCAAGGAATGCACTATGGTAGCCAGCTCTAGATCATGGGTCACATAGTTGACTTTGTGCTCATTCAATTTTCGGGATTCAAGGTAGACCATAGTTCCTCCCTGCATAAGGAATCCTCTGAGCCCTTCCTTACAGGTATCTGTGCACACGAGGAAGTCGGCTTCGGGATCGGTGATCTTCAACATGGGTGCGTGGGTCAGTAGATGTTTCAGGGTTTGAAATCTTTCTTCACATTTTTGTGTCCATGTGAATTTTGTCCCCTTCTTCTAGAGGGAAGTGATTGGACAACCAATCTTGGAGAATCCTTTTATAAATATCCTATAGTATCCTACTAATCCCATAAAGGATCTAATATACGAAACATCCTTTGGGGTAGGCCATTCCATGATAGACATAATTTTGTCAGGGTCTACCGCTACTCCTTATTCGGATAGAACATGGCCTAAGTAATGTATTTGCTTTTGGAAGAATTCACAGTTGCTAAATTTGGCATAGAGCCGCTGTTCTCTCAGCACTTGCAGTACAAGCCTAAGATGCTCTTCATGCTCTTCTCTATTATTGGAGTAAATTAATATATCGTCAATAAAAACTAGCACACATTTGTCTAGGAATTAGCTAAGTACATTGTTCATCAAGCACATGAAAGTGACAGGGCCATTGGTTAACCCAAATGCCACTACCACAAACTCATAGTGACCATACCTCATTCGGAAGGCGGTTTTATGGATGTCTTCAACCTTAAGTCGAACTTGATGGTATTCAGACCTCAAGTCAATCTTTGAGAAAATAGACGCACCCCCCAATTGGTCAAACAGGTAATCGATCCTGGGAAAGGTGTACTTGTTCTTTATGGTTACCTTATTGAGTTGTCTATAATCTATACACAGTCTAAGGGTACCATCCTTCATTTTCACGAATAGGACTGGTGCTCCCCATGGAGACACGCTGGGTCGAATATAGCCCTTATCCATCATTTCTTTTAATTGCAACTTCATTTCAACTAACTCGGGTGTGCTCATCCGGTAGGGTGTCCTAGACACCAACACCGCTCCTGGTGCAAGTTCTATCGAGAAGTCTATGTCCCTTCTCAGAGGTAGACCCGATACCTCTTTCGGAAACACATCTCTACATTCTCTCAGGATAGGGTGATTTTCAGGGCTTGGTTTGTCACCTTCGATTGTTTTCAAAACCTATATTGCATATAGGGGACATCCCTTTCGAAAATACTTTCTCATTTACAGAGTTGATATTTGTCTCACCGAGACAGGTTTTCAGATCCCATGAAGGGTTATCTTTTTCCCTTCTTTACTTACACATTCTAAGGTTTTATGGTAACAATCCAATCTGGCTTTATTTTCGGCTAGCTAGTCCATACCAATCAATAGATCATACGATCCCAGGGGTAATAAATTAAGGGTTGCTTGGGTGGGGAATTTACCCAACATCAATTGGGAGGCTGGTATAACCTTTGCTAACCTTCTTTTGGTGCCAGTGGCTAACTGTACCAACCATGGCTTGGTATGTTTTTGTGGCTATAGTTTACACTTATCAACAACTTTAGGGGCTATATAACTCAAATTTTAACCATGGTCAATTAAAATAGACACTAGTTGGTTGGAAATCATACCTTCTATTTCCACCACTAAAGCTTGGTGGTCAGCTTGGTTATTATCCAAGGCTGCATAAATTTGTGGCACACTTCTGGCCACATCATTGATGGTGGTAGCTTCCAGGATGTTATAAATCCTCCGACTATTTGGTGTGGACAACCTCTCAATAGATGTTCTTCCCCGCAACCCCATCATTTCAAAGATTCTCTCTTTGGGTTATCAATCTTCGCTAATATGGGTCCAGAAGTTTTATTTCCGCTCAAGGAGGGAAAATTTTGCCGGTGCACACTCCGGGCTGGGAAGATCATTCTTGGATTCTTCTTATAGTTCTTAAATCCTGGGAATTTAGTCCCCTTTTTCTGAAATCTTGAACTATCCTTATATTTCCATCCTTCGCGAGGTTCTGCTCGATGCCCAAACTGTTCATGACAATAGGTTGCCTTTCGAATAGTGCCTTCTAGAGTCCTCGGCTTGTCAAATTAAATTCTATTCCTATAGTCCTTAGGTAGTTCACTGATGAAGCGTTGCACATTTTCCTTTTCCTCTTTTATATAAGGTACATACCTCAACAAATCGAGGAATTTGTTTACATATTCTTCTATAGTGAGTTGTCCCAGTTTGAGTTCATAAAACTCTTTGGTCTTCTCGTCGAAATATTTTTCCGATAAATACTTCTTCCTGAAGTATTTCTCAAACTTCTTCCAGGACAGGTCCTCTTCGTGAACCCCTTTCACATTCTTAAGATCTTCCCACCAAACGGAAGCCTTTCCATTCAAGTTGAAGGTGGCCACTAAGGCCTTCAAATTTTCTAAAAAGTCATGGACTCTGAAATATTTCTTTAGTCCAAGCAGCCAAGCCTCTGCTTCCTCTCCCTTCTTTATTTCACCATCGAAGGAGGGTGGTTTGTATTTTTTGAATTCTTCGAATTTAGGACCTTTGGAAGGCTTTTTCCTCTTCTGTTTCATCCGATAATAGGAACTGGTTCTGCTGCTAGAAGATCCCTCTGAATCGCCCGCTTCCTTCTCAGAGGAATCATCCGCCGTTTGTCCTTTACCTCTGGGGTGGACCTTTTTCGATGTGCTCCTCTTAGTGTGGCCACTGATGTGACCCTGTTTTTGAGTTTCAGGTTCATGCTGCATTTGTCTTTGTATATCGGATAAACTCTACAGTAAAACTGCGTTAATTTCTGTTTGTTTTTCTTGCTCTTTCATCATCCTTTCATTGTCATCCTTTTAGCTCTGTAATTCGACCATGAGGCTCCTCACAGTTTCAGCTAGATCTGGAGGGGTCCCTACCGCCCTCCTTTCATCAGAATCTTCATCTCTATTGTGGGAGCCCTCCCCCACTTCATGGTGAGTCACCATCCTATACGTCTCAAATTTCGCGCATTTAATCTTTTGCTTTGTGTGCAAAATAAAAATGCTGGTTATTAGTCAATGTTTATATTCATTTATAACCAGTACATAATTCATATTTTTCACATGCACACACACCATAGGAGTTTTTCATTCTTAAATTTGAATTTTAATTAAGAAGGTTAAGACAGGTGGTTACTCCTTTTAACAGTACTTCGAGTGGAGTCTCTTCGCAACCCGTTCATGAGCCCAAGAAGGCCAAGTGTTGTAACTATGCTATGATACCAATTTGTAACACACCCACTACAAAATTTAAATTTTTTCGGCCTTTTCTTCTTTTCTCTGAGGAATAGAATTTCCCTGAGTCCCTAAGGGACCTAATACAGATCCTGTTATCCCTTATGCGCACTTATCTGATCGTCGGTTATGGACACATGCCTTATCAGAGGGTACGCATTGACTTTCACGATACGAGAAATCGTGATACAGGTATTCCCTTGTTCATTTCGGGGTTTCATCCATCAGAATTTCATGGCTAGCGAATTACGAGGAAAATTGACCCTTGAGAGTCCCGAGCACCGGAAATCCGAAACACCATAACCATGTGTGCAAATCCATTTCGGGACTTCGCCTATAAGGATTTCGCAAGTCGGGAGTTTAGTGGATGCGATGACAGCAGGTCTCACATCGGGGTCTTCCGGGAGCCGAACTCTGAATTACTAACTCTAAACATACTTCCCTGTTTTGGGATTTCCGCCATCAGGAATTCTGGATATGCGACGACAAGAGGTCTCGCACTTAGGTTTCCTAGGAACCGAAACTCTAAAACCTTAACATATGTATAGTTGTATATATATGTGTCGCTCAGTCCATTTCGGGAATTCACTGACTGGGTTTTTAGGATTGGTGGGCATAAGCAAACTTACCGTCAGGTATCTTGGGTGTTGAAACATCGACACACCAAATACCGTCCATGTTAAGCCATTTCGGGACTTCGCAAGTCGGGAGTTCAGGACTGACATGTACAAGAAGACTGACCCTTGGGTTTCCTGGTTGCCAAAATACCGAAACAACAAGGCTTACCCATGCTAGACATTTTCCGGATCTCATACTTCGGGATTTCATGATGGGTAATGAACATAAGTCTCACTCCTAGGTTTTTTCGGGAGCAGGAACACCGAAAACTCATAGCTACTATGTCCTATTATCATTTCAAGATTTCGCGAATTGAAGTTTCAGGACGTGCCCAGACAGGAGATCTTGCGCCTAGACCTTCCGGGAGACGAATCTCTGAAATACCATCTCCTAAACCAATGCATATATTTCAGGGTTTCTTCCATCGGAATTTTGTGGACCGGAAATTCGGGACTTGCGAGTATAAAGGGACTCACACTTAGGTATCCCGGGTACCGAAATGCGGAACTATCCTATCTCATCCACTCCTTAAACTATTTCGGGGTTTTGGTTATCAGGGTCTCGCGACTCGCAATGATCAGGGTTCTTCCCCTTTGTCTTCTCGGGTACCGAAACACCGAAACAATTACCGACAGCCACGTGTCCTATAAATGGATCGTCCAGATACTCCCACGAACCTTGGGGATCTACAGTCCTGATTTCTTCGCTACTTATGAAAAGGAAAGGGGTTGAGGCATTAACACCCTTGTTTCTTCCTCCAATCTAACGGTCGCGACTAACCTCAGATATTCCGATAGGATCTCGACAGTCTTATATTGAAACCATTCATAATTGCACAGACTATGAACATACATGTTAGCATATAAATTTCAAGATACAAGATATAACACTTATCAGAAAAACACCAGGTGATGCAACTACTGAGAGGGGTGCTCATTTCCACCCAACCGTAGGCTCAACGATTATGAATGGATTTACCAGTAGCCACCCCCGAGCTGAGACCACGATGCTGCAAGACTGAGTCTCTGTTTTCCAGTGACCGAGAATGAAGGTCACTCTCCTTCTTCTCTTCTATCATTCACTCTGTAGTTTTTCCAGAGTTCTTCCGATCTCTCTTCCTCTTTCCCTCGCATCTCCCCTCTTGATCGCACACTCTTCCTGCCTTTTCTCTTTTCAGCAAGGTTGCATGTGGCACGATCCTCCTCGTGGTGGTCAGGTTTGAGGACTCTACGGATGGGCGGTTCACCCCCCATCCCTCATTACTCATGAGGATCCATTTACCTACCAACCTGGTGAGTGATTTAATTTGGGGCCAGTGAGCCACTCTTGGTCCTCCGAGCTAGTGAAGTCCAAATACGGTATTGGTTTCGGTGGAAGTTAATGCCACCATTCCAAGTGCCTTCCACCACCTTTCTTCAGCCATCATGGTCTCTTTTTCAGCACATCCCCCTCTCAGCAGTCCTGCAATATATATATTCATAATATTATTTACATTCATCGACCTTTTTCACAAGGTCATTCACATCACACATTCACATTTCTGAGTTTGCCACAATACTTGGCCAGTATAGTTATTTTTACAGACTGGGGGAAACAGGGTGTTACAATTCCCTCCCCCTTAAAGGAACATCATCCTCGATGTTCTATCTATCAACTTGACATGCATGTACATATGTAAACAAAATCGGATATGCCCGTTTCAAGGCATCCTCCATTTCCCATGTAGCCTCATCTGGGCCAAAATGTTTCCATTGCACCTTGACCTATGCAATGGTTCGGTTTCAGAGTGGGGTTTCCTTTCTGTCTAGTATACATTGAGGTTCTGGTAGAAATTCTCCCTCCGGTTCCACCTGGATCACAGAACAATCAATTATATGGTTAGCATCATGTACATATTTCTTCAATAATGAAACATGGAAAACATTATGTGATTTTACTGTGGTAGGAAGTGCTAGCCTATAGGCTACAGGTCCCACTCTATCTAGAACCTCAAAGGGTCCACAAAACCTAGGTGCTAACTTGGCACAAGCTCCCATTTTCAGGGAACTTTTCCTGGGCCTAACTCTGAGATATACATGATCTCCCACTTTGAACTCTCTTAGAGTTCTCTTTTGGTTGGCATAAATTTTATGTCGTATCTGAGCGTCCTACAGGTTTTGTTTTATCTAAGTCAATTGTTGTTCCATTTCTTTCAACATGTCGGGCCCAAAAGAAATCATGTTTACGGGATTACTCCAGCTGACTGGAGTGTTACACGGTCTACCATAGAGGACTTCGAAGGGACTCATCTTTAAGGATGCTCGGTAGCCGTTGTTGTAGGCAAATTCTACCAATGGCAGGTAGTCTTCCCACTTCTTGGGTTGATGAATTACATGCATTCTTAGAATGTCTTCAAGTATTTGGTTCACTCTTTCTATTTGTCCATCGGTTTGAGGGTGATAGGCGGTGCTAAACAACAATTTGGTCTCTATACCCGCCATCATCAGTGATTTCCAAAAGTTGGAAGTGAACTTCGTGTCTCTGTCAAACATGATCTCTTTTGGCATGCCATGCAGTCTAAATATCTCCTTCATGAATACCTGGGCAATATCTATCTCCTTGCAAGTCGATTTGACGGGGATGAAATGAGTAGACTTACTCAATTTATCCACTACTACTATGATGGCGTCATTGTGTTTGGTTGAGGTTGGTAATCCGGTGATGAAGTCCATGGAGATGGTTTCCCATTTCCATTCTAGGATTGGTAGAGGTTGTAATAATCCCATTGGGTGTAGGTGTTACGCTTTTACTTATTGGCATTCTATGCATTTGGCTAGGTACTCGGCCATGTCTTTCTTCAACCCAGGCCAATAGAATTATTTCCTGGTGGTCGTGATCATATTATGGTATCTTGGATGACCAGTATAGGGTATTTTATGTAGTTCATCCAGTATGAACCTCTTCAAGTCATCACAATCTGGAATGTACAATATGCTTCGGTAAGTGAGCATACCTCCTCCCATCATCTGGTAGCCTCCATACTTTATCCCTGTGGGTTCTAGTGGTAGGTACGAGGTCACAGTCTGGACAAAGGGACCTACGTCTTGTGCATTTCTGATTCTTTCCTTGATATCTGTCTCATAGGTGCTCACCACTGCCAGGTGAATTGTTTTCATACTTCTGCTAAGGGCATCGACCAGCCTTTTTTCCTTTCCTTTAATGTGTTTGATTTCGAAATTGAACTCGCTAAGGAGGGCCATCCACCTAGATTGTCTATAATTGAGATTTGGTTGGTCAAACAGATATCACAATCCACAGTGATCTGTCATATGTATAAATTTTCTTCCCAGGAGGTAATGCCTCCACATTTTCAAGGCATGCACTATGGCAGCCAGCTCTAGATCATGGGTCACATAGTTGACTTCGTGCTCATTCAATTTTTGGGATTCAAAACAGACCACACTTCCTCCCTGCATAAGGACTCGTCCGAGTCCTTCCTTACAAGCATCTGTGCACACGAGGAAGTCGGCTTCAGGATTGGAAATCTTCAACACGAGTGCATGGGTCAATATATATTTCAGGGTTTGAAATATTTATTCACATTTTTGTGTCCATGTGAATTTTGTCCCCTTCTTCTGGAGGGCAGTGATTGGAAAACCAATCTTTGAGAATCCTTTTATAAATATCCTATAGTATCCTGCTAATCCCATAAAGGATATGATATCCGAAACATCCTTTGGGGTAGGCCATTGCATGATAGACCTGATTTTGTCAGGGTCTACCACTAATCCTTCTTCGGATAGAACATGGCCTAAGTAATGTATTTCCTTCTGGAAGAATTCACATTTGCTGAATTTGGCATAGAGTTGTTGTTTTCTCAGCAGTTGCAACACAAGCCTAAGATGCTCTTCATGCTCTTCTCTATTCTTGGAGTAAATTAATATATCGTCAATAAAAATCAGCACACATTTTTCTAGGAATTTGCTGAGTACATTGTTCATCAAGCACATGAAAGTGGCAGGGGCATTGGTTAACCCAAATGACACTACCACAAACTCATAGTGACCATACCTCGTTCGGAAGGCAGTTTTATGGATGTCCTCACCCTTAAGTCTGACTTGATGGTATCCTGACCTCAAGTCAATCTTTGAGAAAATAGACGCACACCAATTGATCGAACAGGTCATCGATCCTGGGCAAGGGGTACTTGTTCTTTATGGTTACCTTATTGAGTTGCCTATAATCTATACAAAGTCTAAGGGTACCATCCTTCTTTTTCACGAACAGGACTGATGCTCCCCATGGAGACATGTTGGGCCGAATATAGCCCTTATCCATCATTTATTTTAATTGAAACTTGAGTTCAACTAACTCGGGTGTGCTCATCCGGAAGGGTGTCCTAGACACCGGCACCACTCCTGGTGAAAGTTCTATCGAGAAGTCTATGTCCCTTCTCAGAGGTAGACCCGATACCTCTTCCAGAAATACATCTCTGCATTCTCTCAGGATAGGGTGATCGTCAGGGCTTGGTTTGTCACCTTCAATTGTTTTCAACACCTGTATTACATATAGGGGACATCCCTTTCGGCAATACTTTCTCATTTGTAGAGCTGATATTTGTTTCACCGAGACAGGTTTTCGGATCCCTTGAAGGGTTATCTTTTTCCCTTCTTTACTTACACATTCTAAGGTTTTATGGTAACATTCCAATCTGGCTTTATGGGCAACTAGCCAGTCCATACCAATCAACAGATCATACGATCCCAGGGGTAATAAGTTAAGGGTTTCTTGGGTGGGGAATTTACCCATCATCAATTGGCAGGCTGGTATAACCTCTGCTACCCTTCTTTTGGTGCCAGTGGCTAACTGTACCAAGCATGGCTTGGTATGTTTTTTTGGCTGTAGTTTACACTTATCAACAACTTTAGGGGCTATATAACTCAAATTTGAACCAGGGTCAATTAAAATAGACATTAGATGGTTGGAAATCATACCTTCTATTTCCACCACTGAAGCTTGGTGGTCAACTTGGTTATTATCCAAGGCTGCATAAACTTGTGGCACACTCCTGGCCACATCATTGACAGTGGTAGCTTATAGGATGTTATAAATCCTCTGACTATTCTATTGTCGGTGTGGATAGTCTCTCAATAGATGTTCTTCCCCGCAAACCCATCATTTCAAAGGTTCTCTCTTTGGGTTATCAGTCTAAACTGATATGGGTCCAGAAGTTTTATTTCCGCTCAAGGAGGGAAAATTCTACTGGTGCACACTCTGGGCTGGGAAGCTCATTCTTGGATTCTTCTTATAGTTCTTAAATCCTAGGAATTTAGTCCCCTTTTTCTGAAATCTTGAACTATCCTTCTATTTCCATCCTTCGTGAGGTTCTGCTCGATGCCCGAACTGTTCATGACAATAGGTTGCCTTTCGAATAGTGCCTTCTAGAGTCCTTGGCTCATCAAATTCAATTCTATTCTGATAGTCCTTAGGTAGTCCACTAATGAAGCATTGCACCTTTTCCTTTTCCTCTTTTATATAAAGTACATACCTCAACAAATTGAGGAATTTGTTGACATATTCTTCTATAGTGAGTTGTCCCAATTTGAGTTCATAAAACTCTTTGGTCTTCTCGTCGAAATATTTTTCCGAAAAATACTTCTTCGAGAAGTATTTCTCAAACTTCTTCTAGGACAGGTCCTCTTCGCAAACTCCTTTCACATTCTTAATATCTTCCCACCAAATGGAAGCCTTTCCATTCAAGTTGACGGTGGCCACTTGGGCCTTCAAATTTTCTGAAAATGTCATGGACTTTGAAATATTTCTTTAGTCCAAGAAGCCAGGCCTTTGTTTCCTCTCCCTCCTGTATTTCATCATCGAAGGACGGTGGTTTGGCTTTTCTTAATTCTTCAAATTTACGACCTTTGGAAGGCTTTTGCCTCTTCTGTTTCCTCTGGGAATAGGAACTGGTTCTGCTACTAGAAGAGCCCTCTGAATCGCCTGCTTCCTTCTCAAAGGAATCATCCGTCGCTTATCCTTTACCTCTGGGGTGGAACTTTTTCGATGTGATCTTCTTAGTGTGGCCACTGATGTGACCCTGTTTCGGAGTTTCAGGTTCATGCTGCATTTGTCTTTGTAGATCGGATAAACTCTACAGTAAAACTGTGTTAATTTCTGTCTACTTTTCTTGTTCTTTCATCATCCTTTCATTGTCAGCCTTGCAGATCTGTAATTCGACCATGAGGCTCCTCACAGTTTCATCTAGATTTGGAGGGGTCCCTACCACCCTCCTTTTTCCAGACTCTTCATCTCTATTGTGGGATCCCTCCCCCACTTCATGGTGAGTCACCATCCTATACGTCTTAAATTTCCCCCGGTTAATCTTCCGCTTTGTGTGCAAAAGAAAAATGTTGGTTGTTAGTCAATGTTTATATTCATTTATAACCAGTACATAATTCATATTTTTCACATGCACACACACCATAGGATGTTTTCATTCTTAACTTTGACTTGATCTAAAAATGAAGAAGACTTGAAAAACTTGAACAATTATTGCAAGTGAAATGTTATGTGTTTAAAGCAACAGGATCAATTTGCAACACATAAATTAAGGATT
>ML823849.1:23702-35129 GCA_009831015.1 Picea engelmannii
TCTTGTATCTTTATTGATCTGCTGTTACACTTGAAAGGATCTTCTACTGTTTGTTTCAGAATTGAATCATAGATCTGGTGTTATTTTGGAAGAGTCTTTACATTACTGTTTGCTCTGTTAAGAGAACTGCTGTTATATTCTTAAGAGGGTTTTAATATCACAGTTTGGGAGTTGAATTTACTAGTATTGATTGAGCTTAGTCTTTTCAGCCTTGTTTCCTTTCACTGTCACTGTTTTCTATTGACCTATATGCTGTCTATGATTCAGATCTAGAGTTGTCTTGTTCAAAAATTAAAAGGTGATTGTTGTTTCAACTTACCCTAATATTCTAACACACACAACAACCCAAAATGCTTGGGCGCTCAAGCAGGAGGGACACCTAGTGTCGTGAAGTCATCCCCAACTTAGCACCCCCTATAGCCTCCACAAGCATCGTTTTTTATGGCAAAAGTTGTACCAGTTTGGGTGCCTAGTTAAACTAGATATGATTACTCCCAATTCTAAAAGCTACAACTTATAATTATTACCAACTTAGAAAGAATTGCAACACAAGATTACTTCCAACTTAAGAGAGATATTAACAAAATATACAAGAAATACAAGCCTTACGATATTGCATGGGTTGGCTAAGCCAAACCTCTTTGCAAGGTGTTGGCAAAATAAACCATTGCAAGTAAAAGACTTGGAAAGTAAAATAAATTGCACCTAGCCACTCAACCTTGTCTTAAGGACAAGTGAGGCAAACAAGAAATGAATCAAATACTTTGCAACCTCAACAAAAGCACAAGGAGGAGAACAAGCCTACCGGTTTTGTGCCAAAGTGGGTGAATAATAAGAATAAATAACTTAAAAGAAAAACAAATAAGCCTAACCTCTCAACCTTGTCTTAAGGACAAGTGGGGCAAACAATAGATGCATAAAACAGAAAATAAACTACCTAGCCTCACGATTTTGCATGGGTTGGCTAAGCCAAACCACTTTGCAAGGTGTAGGCACAATTAAATTACAATTATTACAAAACAGAAATAATTGAAACAATGAGAAGAATGCAAGCCCAAGAGACTCTCTTGGACTGCTTACAATTAAGAAAACAGATGAGAGAAGAAGGGGTTTTGTTACCCCAAGTTGGGAGGCTCTTCTTGAGTGTTTTGAGGCCCCAAACGGGCAGCACCTGCCCTTGTCCTGGCGAGAATCTGCAAAAATCAACAAGCTAAAACTTGCTGAAAATGCTGTAAGACAACCAAAACACTTTAAAAAAAAATTGTTAGTGAAAACAGAAATATTACATGTAAAAATCAGCAAGTAAATAAGTGATTTTAAACCTATTACAGAAAAGAAAATTGCCCAAAAGAAAGAGGGAAAAAACAAAAAATGGAATAGAAAATGTTAGAGGCTTTTTGTTGGTTGAAGAGACAAATTTCCAGATCTGAAATTTGTCTTCTCTAAACCTTTGTGACCTGCAAAATGTGAGATCTTGCTACAAAAAATGAGAGGAGGTGAGTAGATTCATATGAAATAACAAAATACTTTGCAATATCAATAAGAAATCACTCACTAAATCTATAGTAAGACTACCATAAATTTATCCTAGATCTATGAGCAAGAAATACAGAAAAGAAAACAAAAGACAGGTATCACCTCAATGAAGCACAAATATGGCACCAAGAGGACTCTCAATGCACACCATGGATCCTCCAAAGATTTTCTATTATTCATAAAAATATTGCTGCAAATACTTGCAGCAAGATTTACAAATGAAAGAGCAAAATGAGAGAGAGGAATGGGAGAGATTTGGGAAGCATAAGTTTTCTCTGAGAATAGATGTGAAATGAGGGAGGGGTGAGCATTCTTTTATACCTAGGAGGCAAGCGAGACCGCTCTTGGATGAACTCCAAGTGTCACTCAAGAAAGAGAGGAGATCATCTCAAGGCGGGGAACACTTTTAGGGTTTTGGTATGGCTAGGGTTTGAGGGTTGAGTGTGGAGAGGGGGGAATCACCTTTAGACTCACCCAATTACTTGGTTAAAGCCTTAGGAGGGTGTACTTAGGGATTAGCTTAGGTTTTCACTTTAATTTTTGAGTTTGGCTAAGTTACTCACTAAGGGGGGCACACTTTTCTTAGGGAGGAGATGAGTTGAAGTTGTGGCTAAGCAAGGGGGGTTGGGTTAAGTTAGAAAATCACTTTTCTAACTTAGGAAAAGGTTTAGGAAACATCTCCCACTCTTTCTCATGACTTTTTTCTCATTTTACAAATTTTGGCATTTTTACTTCGCCAAATTACAACAAGTAAATGTTGACTCAAGACTGACTTGGACTCCTCATGGACAATGACCTAGAAAAACTTGTCCAATTGAGCTAAAAATTGGTCCAAGGGTGTAGGGGGTCTCATACCATTTCTTTTGAGTACTCACACCCCTATCAAAATCCCCTAGGACCAAATTTTTACATTTTTACATCAAATTTAATTAAAATTACTATTAACTGGGTAATTTTAAAAAATTAAAAAAAACTACTTAGACTCGATGGAATTCCGCAAGACTCTAGGAGATGTCTAGCATGGTCATTTACAATATTCCTAGACCCTAATCACCCATTGGGCTCGATCATTACAACGTCTTTCACCACTTTGGAGGATTATTGTGAGTGAAAAACTCAAGGGTAATTA
Organism: Picea engelmannii; assembly: GCA_009831015.1. Taxonomy (NCBI): domain Eukaryota; kingdom Viridiplantae; phylum Streptophyta; class Pinopsida; order Pinales; family Pinaceae; genus Picea; species Picea engelmannii. The sequence continues at coordinate 26,368 of ML823849.1, forward strand.
AAAATTACCTGAGGATAAAAAACACTCGATGAAAGGACTTCCCTAATGATGAAGTCCTAGGTAACTAACTAAAATATGACTATTGCTGACTCATTACATTATTATCCCACGCAAGGGAGCGGACATTCCGATTACAAAAAGACGTGCCGAGGGTAAAAACTACCTTGTAGAACCAGAAAGTCTTCAACTTTGTTGCACCATCAGGTACATAGCTTCATGGTAAGTGGAGTTGACCCCCTAGTCGAAATAGGTTGTCAACAGGACCTAAAATTCTACTTTCTCCATATGAAGTCCAATGAGGTTAGAACCACTCTCAAACATCCTGAAACAATTAATGAATGTTAAAAATTTAAGTAAAAGGATGAAAATGAAAGATAAAGGAGAATGTCACTTTTACTTTAAGAATTTAATATTACCATTAATTACTAGGGTGGGTGAAATGGAGGGGGTGGGGACCTCTTTAAATAGAATTAGTAAGGAAAAATAACCCTTAGTTGCGCACTGAAACACCTCACAGCTGCAACTTGCATGAGAAGACATGAGCCAGGGTCCTTTTCTGAGCAGGACATGTGTCCTATTTTCAAGACATGTGTGTCCTATGAACATGACATGTTCTAAACGCGTATCTGAGACGTTTCCTACCGTTTCGTGTCTGACACGTAGGATATGCGACACGAGGGGGTGTTAGGACATGTCAGGTGACTTAGTTTGCAGGTTATCTTGATCTTCCATTTGCTTGAAGAACCCTAGGAGGGTTAGGATTGTCTATCCCCTCCTTCAAGCTATTTTTCTTGGTGAAGAGAGATCATTCAAGGGTGGATTCAAGGGTTAGGAGTGTCTATCCCCTTGAAAAATTTCCTTGGCTAGGGTTTTAAAACTAGAGGTTAGGATTGTCTATCCCCCTAGGGTTTTAAACCTAGTTTCGCATTAACTAGTCAAGCTAAGTGATTTCAAGAAGGTGGACGACTTGGATTATAAGGGTTTAAGTCCAAGGTTCAAGTCCTTTTCTCATCATCTTCTAACTTACTTCTTAATGTTGTGACTCCATTACCCAAGGATCAAGGCACTAGTTGCATTGAAAAACTTGATATTTTCTCTCTTAAAGTCGTTTTCTTTATGGATAAATCACTCTCACTCAAAGCTTTCTTTTCATGCTAAAACGTTCTAGTTTACTGATTATTTTCTTACTGCTGTAATACCTTTCAAGTTACAGCCATTAGGGCTGCAACAAACCCTCTCTCTTACTCTTGTTTACAAACTAATTCACCACAAAATTTGGTGCTTGAATATTGCAAAGTGATCTACTAATCAAGGGCTACAAATTCACTTTTTTATTTTCTGATTTCTGTGGTGAATTCTTGCTACTGTAGTAAATGTTTGCTACAGCCATCTAGGGCTGATTTTATTTTGCTAATAACACTTACTTACAACCCATTTCAGCTGTCAAATTCGTGGTTTAAATATTGGAATATTATCTACTAGTCATAAGCTTTCATTTGCTATCATTTGTTGGTGATTTTGACAGTAAATTCTTGCAGTTATTATCATTTTCTCTTGCTGATATAATCTTCAGTTTGCTGCAATTTTGGGACAGCAAGCTTGTTGTTTTCCCTAGTGCTCTGGGGCTATTTTACATGATATTTGATCTTGGGATAGTTGTTCTAACATTGGTTTTGCAAGTACTTTTCAAGCTCAGCTCATATCTTTTCCCAAGGCACTCTTCTTCAAACCCTAGACACCTTCATCTAGTGACCAAAACAGGGATCTTCGCAAACCCCTTGATCTTCATTCTCCATTACCTTGAGGTCACCCAAGAAGCCTCCCTTGTGGTGGAATCATCCATCACTAAAACGAGGGGAGTAAGTGCTAAGGTGACAATGGTTCTTACTCCCAGTTGTGCCGCACTAGTGACGCTTGTGATTGGCTTTGCCCAAGCGACAGTTTGTGCAATAACACACCACAAAAAAATGGTGTTGCTGAGAGAAAGAATCAAACCTTAAAAGGAAATGACAAATTGTATGATCCAATATAACGGATTAAGTCTTCATTATTGGGCAAAAGCCATCAATTGCGCTAATTACATAGTAAATCGCACTCCCACAAAGGATTTAAAAATTATAACATTGAAAGAAGCATGGAGTAAAATTAAACCAGATATAAACCACTTCCATGTGTTTGGTAGTGAAGCTTGGGCTCACATTCTTGATGAGAAAAGGAAATCATTACAGCCTAAAAGCGGGAAGTGGATTTTTATTGGATATTCTGAAGATGCCAAAGGTTATAGACTTCTTCAACCTCATTCCAATGAAATAATTATTAGAATAGATGATTAGTTTGAAGAAAATCTCTCAGCCTGCGAGCCTAATTTGACGTTTGTGCCATATTTGGCCTATGAGGCATCTTCAACGTTTGTTCCATCTTCTCTTCCCAACTTTTTTGTTAGTGATCCTATTATGGTTTCTTCTTCAGATGATGAAAGTGAGGATTAAAATCCACCTCTGCTTGCTCACCTTCCTTCAATTGAGTCCATTGAACATGAACCTACACCAACACCACAACTTCCCAGATGGGTCCATTCAACACAAGAAGCAGCTAGTGATCTTGCCAGTGATCTTACAAATCAACATCGTATACGTTCATGGTTCTAGTGAGCCTCCTCTCTTTTGGCTCAATTTTTAGAGACTCGCGATCCAAAAACATCTGTAGAAGCTTCTAGCCATCCGAATTGGGACAAAACAATGAATGACAAATATCGTTCCTTAATGGCGAACGATACTTGGGATCTTGTACCTCTTCCAAATGGAAGAAAACTTGTCAGGTGTAAATGGGTGTATAGAATTAAGTACGCATCAAATGGAAGTGTTGAAAGACATAAGGCCTGATTAGTTGCTAAAGGATTCTCTCAAGTTGAAGGCACTGACTATAATGAAACCTTTTCCCCCGTAGCCAAAATGAATTCCATCCATCTTGTTGTAGCCCTCGTTGCCTCACATAAATGGGAGGTCCATCAAAGGGATGTTAAATCCACCTTCTTGCGTGGGGATCTGAACGAAGAAATCTACATGGAACAACCTCCTAGCTATGTTTATAATGACTCCATCCTTGTGTGTCACCTTAAGAAATCTCTCTATGGTCTTAAGCAAGCTCCTCAAGCTTGGTATGCTAAAATGGATAGATTTTGTCTTGACACTGACATTTTAGATGTCATTCTGACCCCAATGTCTATAACAAGAAAGTAGGAAACCATTTCATAATACTTGCTCTTTATGTTGATGACCTTATTCTCACTAGTAGTGACCCTAAAATTTTAAACCATGTAAAATCCAGCCTTAAGAAGAAATTTGAAATGAAAAATTTAGGTTATTTGCATTATTTCCTTGGCCTCTAAGTATTGCAAACTCAGGAAGGAATTTCTCTTTCCCAATCTAAGTATGCATATGACCTCCTTTGCTTCTTTCACATGGAAAATTGTAAACTAGCCCCTTCTCCCTTCCAATCTGGAGTCAAACTTGTTGCCACCTGTACTACACCCAAAGTAGATACCACTTTGTACCATTAGTTAGTTGGTAGCCTCTTATATTTGACACATACATGTCCTAATATTTCCTTTGGTGTTGGTCTTGTTGCCCGGTATATGCAAACGCCCCATCAAAGTCGTTGGAAAGCAACAAAAAGGATACTTCAGTGTATCCAGGGTATAGTTCATTTTGGGATACATTACAGTTCAGGGCGGACTCCCTTGTTGGTTGGTTTCACTAATTCTGATTGGGCTATCAATCCTAATGATCAAAAGTCTACTGCAGGTTATGTTTTCAATCTTAGTTCTGGACCTGTCACTTGAGCTTGTAAGAAACAATAGGCTCTTACTCTTTCTTCAACAAAAGCAGAGTATCGTGCAACAATTGATGCAAGTCAAGAAACCTTGTGGCTTCAACAGATCCTTTCATAGTTTGGATTCCAACAACAACATTTGACCACCCTCTGGTGTGACAATTAGAGTGGCATCAAGCTCGCCAAAGATCCAATTCAACATAAGCACAACAAACACATTGAGATATAGATGCACCTCATTAGAAAGATCATTCATTATTGTGTTCTTTAAGTGCTTTTTTTCCCTACAAATGATCAAGTTCTAGATATTTTCACAAAGCCTCTTACAGAAGCAAATTTTTCCAAACTTCGATCTATGTTAGGAGTTTAGGAAGTTGTCATTAATGGAGGATAGGCTCTGATGCCTCCTTTCTTCTCCTATTGTGTCACCTTTGTAAATCCTTCATACCTATCCCAAGTTGATCTTAAGGGGGGATGTTAGGATATTTAGACACTTAGGAGTAAAGTTAAGATCAACTTGGTCTAATGTGTCTTTAGGTAAATGTGTGTTTCTTTAGTATGCATTAGTATGCATTTGTCGTTATGTAATTCGACAGTCACAATATGTTCTAGATAGTAGACACAAAGAGATTCTATGGTTCATATTCTCCTCGATGTTAACAACTATATTGATACGTGGTTTAACACCCGATCAGTCCATGATCTTTATTTAAAGAGCATGGAGGGTCATTTGCTAAAGATCAATTGTGAGAAACTCTTATGTACACATTTTTCTTTTGCATTAATATATTGCCTCAAGTGGCCGCATTGGTTGGGGCCATGAACTGTTTCCCTCTTTGAGGGTTTTAACCACGTAAAAACACTGGTGTACTGATCTTTGATCTGGTAGTGTGAGGGGTTCCTTAAGGTGTTTATCCTGTGTGGAAATACCCTGTTTTGTCGAACAAGTATCTTGTGGATGAGGAAATTCTTTATATATTTATTGTTATTTCTTTTATTGCTGAAATATTTAGACATATGCTCAAGGAGTAAGAAATTGGTATACTCCTTCCATTTTTATTTTAGGTTGTCATTGGAGTAGTGCTCATGCTTGCATCTCTTTCTCTACTTTTGGATGAATGCACCTTGACATTGTTCTTGATAGCTGTAATTTCCTTGAGTGTTGGATGGTATCTACTCTAGTACTATCCCTGAATAAATTTCTGCAATTTAAGACAGCAAGGAAGGAGTTCATGCAACTTGTACTTTTTAAAAATGTGATCATCTTTCCATCTTTAGGATTGCCTCCCATTTGAGCTTTTCTATGACCCAATGCGCCCAATGGATAAAACACTAATCTTCAGTCCACCATCCACTTTATTTCTTTAACTCTTTCAAACTTGTTTTGCTGGAACTTACTCTTCATATCAGCTTTGTACTTGATAGCCTAGAATTCCAGCAATCCTTTCCTAGGGAAGCCCTCCTTGAGCCAGAGGAAAGCTAGCTTAAAGTTTGGAAGAGGGTTGGTGAGGTGACAGTGCCCCCCTCTTAATTACACAAATCCTACACCTTGGTGTTTCAGACTTTAAACTTTCATGGGTGACAGATTTTGTGGTAACACTATGCTCATAAGAGCCTTAACACTAAAAAAATAACAAGGTCTAAAGAAACTTCTTCCATATCAAAACCTCAAATCAATTGAAGATCATTAATTAGTGTATTGTGATAGTACATGTTGACCACATATAACCAGTTTAAGCACACTTTCCAACCTGTCTATCAAAGGCTTTGATCCTTGATAAAACCTTTCTAATATTTGCATTAATAAAACAACTGTACTTCCCTATGATGTAACACACAAAAATTTGAATGAAGTTTTATAACTTCACTTTAAACTGAAAATTCTCTATGTTGAGAATGAAATTACCCGTTTGGTTGGTTAGCATATTACCAGTTTAAGCACACTTTCCAACCTGTCTATCAAAGGCTTTGATCCTTGATAAAACCTTTCTAATATTTTCATTAATAAAACAACTGTACTTCCCAATGATGTAACACAACAATGTGAACGAAATTTGGTAACTTCACTTTAAACTGAAAATTCTCTATGCTGAGAATGAAATTACCCGTTTGGTTGGTTAGCATGGGATTGATCATGATCTACATCAAAAACTGTATCAGCCAACCCTCCAGTTCTTCGAACTATTGGAACCTACAAAGAATACAATTGCTACAAGTTAAGAATGTCAATTACAAAGGTAATGCCCATGTCATGATGAATGCAAACAACACACATATTTATGTCATTTATTGAAGATTGATCTCTGAACACTTGACAAAAACAAGTTCAAAGCAACAGTCACTTATGGGTTAGAAAATATGAATAGCCTTGTAAGAAGAATGCATATCAAAAGGATGCTTTTAACTGCCAAAGCTTTGAATTGTGAACTATTGTGAAGATTTTAAAATTAATATTAGAAAAGAAATTTCAGCAATAGACATCATTATAGAAACAAAGTCGAACAAAACCCCAAAATCTTCAACTAGAAATCAGAGAAAGATCCATTTTTCCCAAAAATGGGATCTATGCTTATCTGCCATCTAAATGAAATACGCTACGATATCAAGTAAATAGAAGAACATTTGATATCATGAACTTTGCACGAAGTTTAGCTTAGCGAATCCTTCCATTGTAGTACCCAACCAACATTCAATTTGTTCTTCATGGTTTTTAAGATAGTTTAAAAAGATAAATCTTGCATTATCCTTGATCGTCACAATGCAATTAATCCAATTTTAAGATGGGTTTTGTTATTTTATCATGCACCAATAATGCACATTAGGGGTTGCATAAATCACTTTTTCTTCTAAGGCCATAAACCTTTAAGATATTGGGAAGCCTTCATGCATTAGTGTCTCATCAAGTAGCTTAAACATTTATGAGTATTTTATGGGTCGGCTCCCCTATAAGTTGTCACGTGCTCCAAGGTTATAATTAAGTTATTCATCTTGGAATCATCTTTATCTTGAATTTGTCAATTGATAAAGAAGTGAAGCTCTACAAGATAGATGTTTTCCACATAATTTTATTCATTTTTTGGAAACAACTTGTGAATATCAAAGGCCTTTAATTTTCCGATTATATTTTATATATTTGTGGAGACCTCTAATTATTTTATAAGATAGCTTCTATGGAATATTTGTACTTGATCCTTTGAACAATCCAAACTAATCTAAGATGTATAATACTATATGAAACAAAACTTATCTAGGTTTTGGTCGTAAGAGTATGGAAAAGTCGTGACTTCTTACATTTAAAAGGAAGTATTTGATATTACAAATGAATGTAATGAGTTACCCATAGGAACATAATGCATTTTTTATTCTTCTCTGGAACATGATTGCATACATTCGCTGGTTAAAAATTAGAAGGTAAACATTCTTGAAAGAAAAGAAAGAATATCCTTTAACAAATTGCACTACTTTGGAGGATGGCTTATGAAAATACACCTCAAGAAGCCAATATAAAGCAAGAGAAGAAACCCTATACTCCAAATTTAACAATAGTTGAGAAGTAAGGAAAAAAAGAACCAAAAGCTAATAAATCTAAGTAATGTACGATAAGCTAGAGAAATCAATTAATTGAGAATAATACTAATGCACATGGATGCTCAAATAAGGTCACGGAAATTCAAATAAACGAAGTAGAAGTGCAAGAGAAAAAAAAAAGATTCCACTTTAAAGTAATGAATGTAGAGATGAAGAAACTCAAAAGAAGTGATAAATATCCCAAAAATAACTTGAGACAACCTTGAAAGACAAAGAGCAAGAGATAGCTGAACAAAAATAACATATTCCTAAAAAATATGGATGCACTTAAGGTAAGAGTTTATTATGTTCTGAATTTATGTTACATTATAAATTTATTAGTAATATAATATGGTTTGCACATGCCATTGATCATGAAGTTTTATCAGCTTCCCAAGCTTTGGGATTGAAAAGTCTTTCATGTTTCCATTGTAACTATATTCTATTTGTAGGATGAGAATGCTTCTAGAGAAATCATTCGAGATCCCAAATCCCAGAAACCTTGGGTCATTACCCAAAGTTGGTCGCCATATGCAATTTTAATCTGGAGGGGCATGAGACCATCCAACCCAACTTAATGGCCATGATGGCTCTACTGTATTTCGGCCACCCTTGTGGGGGTTGTTACCACCTCCAGGGGTGACACTTTCCAAAGGTACCCTCAAATGGGTGTCATGTTGTTGCTTGCATGAGATGTCATTGCTCATCTCCTCCAGATCTAGACATAGTTCTCTTGATCTCCATCAGAAATATGATTGTGCTAACTCAGCCATGGTATAGCTCACCTTCATCCCTCACTCCTCAGATGACAGATGCACTATGGATGGTATAATATGGTTTAAGTGTGCTTCATTTCAACATTTCATGTCAATGTTCATTTGGATGTATCATGTGATGATATAACTTCTTAGCTCGTCATAAAGTGGTAAGAACCTAACGATATCTAGTAGCACTTCATAACATTACATGGTTTTATTATTTGCCTCGTAGTACCTTGGTGAACATGTTTTCCATTAGAAGTATGTCATTTCTCGAGTTAATTTGTACTATTGGGTACTTAGCCTAGATAATGTTTTCCATATCCTAACCACACTAAGCATTTTCCACCTACCCTATATCCTTCATTCCATCCATGTAAAAAGTTATATCCTAGTCATGTTTGACTTCTCAAAGGTCAAAGGAAAAGGTGAAAATGATAAAAGCTTGAATCAATAAAGCCAATAAGGCTAAGATTTGAAGAGATAAAGTCAAAAGCTAAAATATAAAGCTTAAGAAATGCCACCTTGCTATGAGGCCAATGCCCCCTAGTCCCTAGCTTGTCTATGGATATCTAAATAAAAGGGGTATGTTCGATAAACTTAACA
>ML823849.1:97331-114813 GCA_009831015.1 Picea engelmannii
TTTTGAATGGGACCTAAAATTCTACTTTCTCCATATGAAGTCCAATGAGGTTGGAACCACTCTCAAACATCCTGAAACAATTAATGGTAATGTTAAAAATTTAAGTAAAAGGATAAAAATGAAAGATAAAGGAAATGCCACTACCATTAGGGAGCGCCCAGGGAGCATATGGGGAAACGTCCCCCCTGGAGTCCCCTCGTCCCGGGGACGTGGGGAACGCGTCCCCTGCGTCCCCCACCCTGGGGGACGCGTCCCCGTGGAACACTGATTAATTCACTTTGTGGGTGAATTAGAGACATAAAGTGAACTTAGGGAATTTAACCCAAAGTGGGTTATTGAGTGACATTATTTTTGAGTGATCTCAACCTTTGATTAGATGGGAGATGGGATGATCTCAGCCATCGATTTCTTAGGTTTCCTTATGGAGGTTCAAGGAGGGCGCAAAGGGTGAAAGAGATCTCATAACTTCATTTGCTCACTTGGAGAGGAAGAGAGGGAGCTTTGGTATGAGGTTTGTTGCATGAGGTTGCTTGATCTTGAGCGCTTGCTTTCATGGAGTGATCCAGGTGGATATCGGTGGCCACCCACCTTTTCCAGCTGGCTCACAACAACTTTCTAGCAATTTTGATAATTTACTATTTTTAGCAGTTTTTCGGGTCCTGAACTTCCGGAGCCGTTTTGAGGCCCTAAACGACGTTTTTTGGGGTATGTTGCAGTCGCAAATATTTTTCATGTGCAACTGTTGTAGTCCTCGGATAGATCTCTCCAATGGGCTATCATACGCCTAAAACGGAAATCGTATGCAAAAGTTACGACCCCGGGAAGTTGACGTACTGACTTACCCAAACGGGGTCCACACGACTTTTGGTGCTTAATCTCCTAGGGTTAGGTTTTTGGATGTTTAGGGTTTTTGAAACTCCTGTTTATTGTAAAATGGCCTTGAGAACCTCATTGTAATGATCATCTTGCGAATGAGCGCAGTCGTCACATCTCTTCTCAGAGATAAGCAGCCACCATTCCAGCAAGCTTGTTTTCTGCTGCATTTTACAGTTTTAGCTTATTTCCTTATTGAATAGAAAACCAGTTTTACTATATCTCTGTTATTCTGTGTTAAGCATCTAGTAATAATTTGTAGTCATTTTGTTCTGCTCATAAAATCCGGATCATGGAGGGAGGCATCTATCTTGGTTTATTTACTGAGGAGGATTCATTATTGTGGAGGGCGCACTTGTTGAGGAGGGCGCATCAGTAGTGGGGAGGACTTCTACCCATCAGATTGCAGTGAGATCAGTTGCAGAGGGAGGCCATCCAGCAGAGCTTCATTCCTGTGGAGGGGTTTTCTATTTTGAGCTCACAGTTTGCATTTGGAGCAGTTTCAGTGGATTTGAGAGCTTGTATGGGGGGCACACCTGGGTCTTTTGGACTTGTATTTCAGCTTGGATAAAGCTGCTATTGTATCAGGTTCATCTATATTTTGTACTTGCTATATTCCACCATCTTCTTTCCTCATATATAGACATATATCCCAAACTGGTTATCTCCGGGGGGATTTTATCCAGGGTCATGTTGACCAAAAATACCTGTGTACAAAATGATGTGTGTTAGTCTTTTAGATCTTATTTTCAGCTGTAAAGATATTTAGGTGTGTTGTATTTATTTTAGAATGCATGTGCTAACTGTTGGTTACTAAAACTACATGCTAGAGCACCTAAAATTGGAAGTACAACCATAACAAATCAGCAAGAAGTTCCTGAACTGTTGGCTATCCTAAAACAGCAGCAAAACATTTACATAACAGTTAAAACTTAGAGCCAATCTGTGGTCAAACACAGACCCAGTTGGCAAGCTTGATAGAACCTGAAAATCTTCAACAGGTTGGAGAAGCAAGAGAGTTAGAGTGCAGCAAAGGGTTTAGGGTACAGCAACAGTCGAAGAACAACAGAATCAGAGTACAACAGCAGTCCAAGAACTTTGCTACAACAGTCATGGCTCAATCATCAAGGGCAGTTGGAAGAGAGGAAAAGAAAGGGAGGGATTTTCCCACTAATGTTGTCCCCCCTCCTTCATTTTCAACAGGGTCAGCTAGTGTTCGATCTACTAGAAGTGGGGCTATAGCAACAAGTTCAGAGGCTGAAAAACATATTGTTTTAGCAAGGTAGTATTATCCCCTATCCTAGGGATAACTAAGGAGATTATATCTCGAGGCCCACGGGTCCTAGACATGGAGTACCGAGAGCCATATGACTTGAGCTTGGCCCTGGAGGGCCCATCTTTTCTTCAGCGCCTCCTATCTATCAGCAGCAGCAGCATCCATCCCATCGACCTGGTTCTAAAGTAGCAGCGAGTCTTGCTCCATGAGGTAATGAGTCCAGGTATCATGGTATGTGTTACTTTGATTCTCAAAACATTTGAATATGTGCATTGAATTCTCTTTTGTTTCATGACGTTTTCTTGGAAATTATGCCTTTTAACTTGTCCATACCTGGGGGGGATGACAGAGTGCCCTAGTAAGTTGGTTCCTTTAGGTATGAGTTTCCACTGGGTGGATCTATGAAAGGTCATTGTCCATTCCTTCCATACTTACCACTTTTCATCATTGTCCCTCTCACCTATCCCCTACATTGGTTCGGGCATTGGGTTTGCCAAGCTAGTAAGGGTTGTACCTTACCTTTTGGAAAGAAGGGGCTAAAGGCCCAGAGGGTAAAAGTAGCTGGAAAAATTTAAAAGCCAAGATCAAACATTGAGATGCTTCACCCAGGGATCCCCGAGAAAGCAATAACAGGCTTCTCAACAAGAAAAAGGGAGGGACCCATAAAATAAAATAAAACTCAAGACCTAGTTTGTGGATAGGGGGTCTCATCGTGAGCCAACCTATTAGGTCCATGGGCATGTAGCGGTATGACACTACTATTCATCTGGTCACCATGCCAGGGTAGTGGCTCTTGGTGGCATAGCCAAGAGAAACGGGGTCTCATCACGAGCTAGCCTTCTCATTTCCGTGAAATGCTTGTGAGTAACGCTGTCACCATTGGTCACCACACCAGGGCAGTGTCCTCCAGCTATTCTCTTGAAAGAAAAAGCAATAAGACAAAGAGTAAAAATGCATTGAATGGGCTAGGAAACCTTCTCCAAACCTGGTTTGTTAAACTACATAACGTCCTTGAGCATTTGTCTAGGTAAAGGGGGGTTTGATGCACATGTTTGGGTAACTTCATTATTAGATGTGATTAACATTGCTATGATCCCTGTGACTTATGAGCCCATGGAGGGCGTACTTCTTGTTGCTGCAGGACCATCTGCGACGGACAGGTACATATGGAGATATGATTAGTTCGGACCTCAGTGGGGCTAAAATCCTACCAGATGGATGTTGTGACCCCAACCAGGGGTAGAGGGATACTAGAGGCTTGCACCGGAGAAAAAGGAGGGTGTTCCACCAGAGACACTTTGGCAGGCCTGGACCTAGGGGGGTCTTTCCCTCCCACCATGACATTGGCCATGGAAGGCCCTTGACATCATCATATGGAGCCTTGACATCATGCAGTTAGGGTTTTAGGCATGAGTACAGCTTAGTTGGCACGTGTGGCAGTTTTTGAGGAGTTTTGAGCCCTAACGTTTCACTTTGGAGGCCTAGTGTTCCAAGAAGGGGCCCAACGTCACCCTAGGAGGGGCATGACGTCATCCATAAAGACACAATTAGGGTTTTAATTGTTAATTTTATGTAAAACCGGATTTTTGATGTAAACTGGCCATGTCGCCCTTTTTTTGACCTAAAATGAAATTAAAGGTCATTGATATTGTATAAATAGAGAGTTAAAACTCTCATTTTTTCATCATCTTTCACTCACACAAGTGTGAGGTCTGAAATTTGGCCTCTTTTAAGGCTTATTGGCTGAAATTAAGTGGTGCGCAACTCTTGGAGGAGCCTTCCTTTGGTGTATTTTTGCATTTTCATGCTAGAAAGTCTTCAACTAGGGTTTATGGCTAGATTATTCTTGATGAAGTAAGTAGAAATCTGCAATCCTTCTTTATTTTGAATGGTTATGGTGCTTTTACTTGTTCATTTCTAAGATTATGAAATTGTCAGTCATCCCCTAGGTTCTTGCTAGTCCCTTCCCAAACCTCAGATTGTGAAGACGTCCAAGGTAGCCAACCTTCAGACTCTTTGAGTCGGTCTTTTGAACCTTTGATTTTTCACGATCCCTTTCTGAAATGGATTGAGCACTTTCCTAAAGGTGTGAATTGGCATAATTTTGTCCATCCCTCCCGCCTCCATGAGCTAGACTTTATGATTTCCGATGATACAATACATTTCCTAACTCATGTTATTTTTGTGCTTGACTTATCATTGTTTTGGTTTATGATGAAGCACAAAGGGAGGTATTATGAGACATTGCTAGGATGATTTCACTGGATATTTGACTACACCTAGCATTCAACCAACAGGTAAGTAGAGGTAGGTAGGCATTTGCATTCATTGTATATACCATCTGCATATCATGCTAGAGTAGCGTAGTTGTGATTTCATTTCCATTTGTATATATGATTGCTTACTTGTATTTCATTGTATCATATATCAGCTAGGGGTGATATCACCACCCCAAAAGATTACTAATCACTTTTGTTGAGATCTAGCAGGTCACAGGTCGTGCCAGAGATGTTGAAGTTCTCATGCGCACTACGGTGAGCAAATGTCCCCGAGTTGGAGCCAGATGATATCCCCTATCCTAGGGATAACTAAGGAGATTATATCTCGAGGCTCACAGCTCCTAGACATGGAGTACCGAGAGCCATATGACTTGAACTTGGCCCTGGAGGGCCCATCTTTTCTTCAGCGCCTCCTATCTATCAGCAGCAGCAGCATCCATCCCATCGGCCTGGTTCTAAAGTAGCAGTGAGTCTTGCTCCATGAGGTAATGAGTCCGGGTATCATGGTATGTGTCACTTTGATTCTCAAAACATTTGAATATGTGCATTGAATTCTCTTTTGTTTCATGACGTTTGCTTGGAAATTATGCCTTTTAACTTGTCCATACCTGGGGGGGATGACAGAGTGCCCTAGTAAGTTGGTTCCCTTAGGGATGAGTTGCCACTGGGTGGGTCTATGAAAGGTCATTGTCCATTCCTTCCATACTTACCACTTTTCATCATTGTCCCTCTCATCTATCCCCTACATTGGTTCGGGCATTGGGTTTGCCAAGCTAGTAAGGGTTGTAGCTTGCCTTGTGGGAAGAAGGGGCTAAAGGCCCAGAGGGTAAAAGTAGCTGGAAAAAGTTAAAAGCCAAGATCAAACCTTGAGATGCTTCGCCCAGGGATCCCCGAGAAAGCAATACAAGGCTTCTTAGCAAGAAAAAGGGAGGGACCCATAAAATAAAATAAAACTCAAGACCTAGTTGTTGGATAGGGGGTCTCATCATGAGCCAACCTATTAGGTCCATGCGCATGTAGAGGTATGGCACTACTATTCATCTAGTCACCACGCCAAGGTAGTGGCTCTTGGTGGCATAGCCAAGAGAAAGGGAGTCTCATCACGAGCCAACCTTCTCGTTTTCGTGAAATGCTTGTGGGTAACACTGTCACCACGCCAGGGCAGTGTCCTTCAGCTATTCTCTTGAAAGAAAAAGAATAAGACAAAGAGTAAAATGGCATTGAATGGGCTAGGAAACAATTGCATCCATGACAAGGTGCAACTCACCCTCTGCAGAGGCACCCACAGGTAAGACCTACATTTCCCTATCATCACTGCAGCCCTTGCCCAAACACTCCCTACACCATTTCATACATTTACATGACCTAGATTGGTCTGCACCTGGGAAACACCCCACACCTGAGGAGGATTAGCCCAATAGGACATCCTGAAACCCTCTCCAAACCTAGCTTGTTAAACTACATAACGTCTTTGAGCATTTGTCTGGGTAAAGGGGGGTTCGAAGCACATGTTTGGGTAACTTCATTATTAGATGTGATTGACATTGCTATGATCCCTGTGACTTATGAGCCCATGGAGGGCGTACTTTTTGTTGCTACAGGACCATGCCCGACGGACAGGTACATATGGGGAGATAATTAGTTCGAACCTCCATGGGGCTAAAATCCCATCAAATGGATGTTGTGATCTCAACCAGGGGTAGAGGGATACCAAAGGCTTGCACCGGAGAAAAAGGAGGGCATTCCACCATAGACACTTTGGCAGGCCTGGACCTAGGGGGGTCTTGCCCTCCCACCATGACATTGGCCATGGAAGGCCCCTAACGTCATCATATTGAGCCTTGACGTCATCCAGTTAGGGTTTTAGGCATGAGGACGGCTTGGTTGGCACGTGTGGCAGTTTCTGAGGGGTTTTGAGCCCTAACGTTTCACTTTGGAGGCCTAGCGTTCCAAGAAGGGGCCCAACATCACCCTAGGAGGGGCATGACATCATCCCTAAAGACAAAATTAGGGTTTTAATTGTTAATTTTATGTAAAACTGGATTTTTGATGTAAATTGGCCATGTCAGCCTTTTTTTTGACTTGAAATGAAATTAAAGGTCATTGATATTGTATAAATAGAGAGTTAAAACTATCATTTTTTCATCATCTTTCACTCACACAAGTGTGAGGTCTGAAATTCGGCCTCTTTTCAGGCTTATTGGTTGAAATAAGTGGTGCGCAACTCTTGGAGGAGCCTTCTTTGGGTGTATTTTTTCATTTTCATGGTGGAAAGTATTCAACTAGGGTTTGTGGCTAGATTATTCTTGATGAAGTAGAAATCTGCAATCCTTCTTTATTTTGAATGGTTATGGATCTTTTTACTTGTTCATTTCTAAGATTATGAAATTGCTAGTGTAAAACCCTAGGAGAAAAGCACATGTTATTGTCCTTTTCTTTATAACTCTTCACCTACTTGATTTTGCTAGAAGACACCTCCCTTGAAGGATATACTAGAGCCCTACCTTAGTAGCACTCTAGTATCATTCATTCTTTAAGCTTCATACATTTATTTCAAGCTTGACCTAAAGAAGAAGGAAATCACTAGGGCCTAGGGTTACCTACTTCCTAACATCTTTTCCTTCTAGGGTTTTGGATATTGAGGCCTTAGGTTACTAACACCTCAATCATCCTCCATTTTTCTTTAGCTCACCTATTATCATTTGTTGTTTCCCTCTAAGAATTACCGCTGCAACATTGCCTCCATTTACCCTAAAAAGCACTAGTTCATACCTTGCAAGTGATTGATTGACTAAAACAACTCTTAAACCCTCTACCTTAAGACCTTTACTAACTACTTCTAACTTTAGATTAGACTAACCTACTAACTAATTTGTTGTTGTTGCAAAATATTGCTACAGCCATCTATAACAGCAGCAAATTCACTTTAAAAGCAAGTTTTAAAGTTGATTATACATTGCCATCATTGCTTCTGACAATTGCTATCACTTTGTCAAGTTTATGTTATCATTTTTTGTCATTTTTTAATCTTTATTGAAGCATAATTGTGAAGCTATTGTTATATATACATTGCTGTTATAAACACTTATGTTGCTTCAGCTTTTATATCAGCTTGTTCCTTTTATCAAAAGTCTAGGGTGTTATGAAGCACTAACATCGTATGGTACTTGCAAATAGTATTTTTTCTTACTGTCACATTCTGGGCAGGTACACTTAAATATTGCTTTGCTTCATCCCTTAAAGCCTTTAGAACTTTTGATCAAGAGTGACCTGTGAGAAGGGTGGGACTTTCTTGGGGTTTATGGGGGTTTCTGGATGGGGTTTAAGGGTTTTTGCTTTGTGTTTCAACGGTTTTGGATGTGTTTCTTGTGTTTAACAGTGTATAAGAAAACATGCAATATATATAAAACACACAACAACTGCGACCAAGTATATTATGAAATATGACTGCAAGTACAATATCACATGCGGGGAAATAAATGAATCTCTCAGCTAGATCGAGACTAGATGGATCTTAGCCGAAATACACACAACAATGCTAAATGAAAATACCCGGAATGAATGATGAAGTTGGATAAATGGAAGAGGATAGAAGAATTTCCGGCAATTGTTGCATGCGCACGACAACTCATACGGCAACTGTTGCAAGACTGAAATATTTGCCCTGGTGGCTAAAATCCTCAAATATGCCCTAAAACTGTCTCAACTGGGTCGCCCTTACCCCAAGCAACCTCCCACTGCTTGTTAGCCTGAAGATCTGATCTTTGTTGAAAGGTATGAACCTCGGATGATCTCCCCTGGGGATCTGCACACCTCCTAGGCTCCGACAATGTGCCCCGATGATTCCATCGTCGGAATCTGCCGATACATGTCTCAAAATGTGCACCCTAGCCTCCTCTGAAATGGGTCGAAAGGGTTTCCCTGGATTTGGTCCCGTGATCTCTATAAAACCCTGAATGTGCCTCCCCAAGTGTTGCGCCCTCAGTAATTGATTGCTGCGCACTAATTGATTCCTCCGTCCAAATCTGATGAGTAATATCTCAAAAGATGCGCCCTAGCTCATTCCCAACTGGCTCAGAAGGATCTGGCTAGATCTGCTTTGATCTCGTCCAGCTACACAAAATTGTCTCTCAAACCTCCACACCCTCACTGGCTGCAATGCGTACTCACCGAACTGGGTCGATAGAATACTGATTTGGCACAGTGAAATACCTGGATGGTGCTTCCGATGAGCTAGGGTGTGTATTTCAACACCGAAACTAATCTGCGATGGTGGTATCCTCCAGAAATCAACAAAACAATTGTTGAGGTCGACTTCCTCCTCTGGAACCTGTTTCTCAATTCACAAATTAATCATAATGAGGAATTAGGTCGAATTCCTCTTTTTGTACCTCCCCCGATCTAATTTTTCGTTGACATAACATAATCTTGGTGACTTATTCCTAAGTTGTGAATGATTAATTAATTAAGTCACTTGAAAACCCCTTTTTCTTCTATTTATCCATTCACTTTGGCTTAAGTGACTTTTCCTATGCTTTTTGGCTTAATTACTCATTTAGCCACTTATTCACCCATATTTCTCCCTTTGTTCCCTTGTTTGTGCCTGACTATAGTCTACGGGAACGGGTAGACTACTAAGTCGCTCCCTAATGAGGCTATTCTTAGGAAAGGGACATCACATTCCTCCCTTCCCATGATTGTTTGTCCTCAAGCAACATCAGTCCTGGGTGCTGCAATATATGCTCTTCCTCCCATGTGGCATCCTCCACTGGAAGTCCCTTCCTTCTGACCAAGCACTCCTGGATGACCCTGCTCCTCAACCTGCACTCTCTACACTCTAGTACCTCCTCCAGCACTAACTCCAACTGTCCCTCCTCATCCAAGGTTGGTAGCTCCTCTAAAGTGGTTGCATGTTGTCCCACTGCCCTTTTAAGGAAAGAAATGTGGAATGCATTGTGTATCTTGCTACCCTCTGGTAGCTCTAGCTCGTAGGCCATAAGCTTTTTTAGCATTCTAACCCCTTAGAATAGGTCTTTCAAAATATATTACTTGTTGATTTTTTTCTGCAGAAATTTTTTGTTGTTATTTGTTATCACACAGTTTGTAGTTAGGATAAAAGATAGATGTAAAGAGAGGAACTGGCATAACTGAACCAATCCCACCCAATGTCACCTTGATAGGAAGGTTCTTTCTGTTTAGGGAGGTAAGGCCCAGGGGAGACGTCCCCGGTGACCTGGGGTTTTAAGAAGGCAAAGGATTGAAGGCTACACAAGTCACCACCGAGCAGATAGTCCGGCTAACCAGCCAATAAAGAGAAGTATAACCAAAAAATGAGATGTACCTGCCCGAGACAAAGCAACAAGAGATATATATATATATATATGCAAGCTTACTCGCTTGGTTAGTACTTCATATAATCAATGACTATCTGATATATAAGCAATTGAACAATAAATATTGTCGAAGTCAATGTTTATATAATAGCAACGATGTACAATATCACTTCTTCAATGTAACGTGGCATTCAATGTAACAATCAACACTTCATTTAGATAATGCCATAAACAACCACTCAATTGCTCACAAGTAAAACGGTAGCTGCACAATGATGTTAATAGAAAAAAGATGACGGCAGAAATTAGTTTGTAGGGTTATTCTTAGGCTAGGGTTAGAATATTTAGGGTTTGTTCAAAGTATTTGAAGTTGTTTTGATCAAAGTATTCACACGCTAGGCCTTAGATCAGTGCGTTCCTAAGGTAAATGGAGTCAAAAGGACGACGCAAGTTGAAGGATCAAAAGATAATAGTAGGACTAAGGATGGGAGGGTTAAACCTTGAGGTGTTGCTATGGAAAGGCCTCAGGGAAGAAACCCTAGGGGAGAGAGGCTCACTTTGGTGTAGGGGAACTAGGCCTCAATGCTCTCTCCTCCTTCCTTAGCTCAATGGCAAAACGGCTAGCTCAAAAGATTACATAAGACTAAGACAAGAAGGTTTGCAAGCAACGTGTTGCTAAGGCAAGGCTTCACTAAGAAAACCCTAGGGAAAATCAGCGCACCAAGGTGTAGGGGAACTAGGCCTTGATGTGTTTTCTCCTTCTTAGCTTCAATAAGGTAAAAGGGCTAGCATAGGAGAAGATAGATTTGAGTGTTGCTATGGCAAGGCTCAATCCTCTTCAACAAGGGCTAGAATAAGTAGAGTGTTGCTAAGGCAAGGCTCTATCTCACTTCAATAAATAAAATGGCAAAAAATTTTGATAGGGACATGAGACAATGACCTTCAATTTGTGCTTGTCCCCTAGGGTTTAAATTATAACCATAAATGCAAGAGAAACAATACTACAACCATTCAATTAAGATTTTTTGCAGAAATTTACTTACATTCAATCAAGAAATCAAGTAGCAAACCCTAGTTGTAACACCTTCCACCAAGATAAATGCCAAAAATGCCACTAAAAGACTTCCTTCAACAAGTGCACCTCACAATTTCAGCCAAGAACTCCAAGTGTAGCGCAAATTTCAGACGTCACTAATGAGTGAGTGAAAGATGATGAAAAAATGAAGGTTAAAACCCTCAATTTATATAGTACCACGACCTAATTTCACTTTTAGGTCATAAAAAGGCCGACAAGGCCAAAATACAAAAGTCATTGTTTTACATTAAATGCTTAAAATTGAACCCTAATCAAGCAATAGAGAGATGCCATGCCCCTTTTAGGGTGACGTTAGCCCTTTCTAGGGCAAATGCAGCATCCTGGAGCAAAACGTTAGCCCTCCTTGGGCTTCTCCAACCTCCCACACGTGCCAAAACTGCCCCAGCTGTCTCCCAAAACGTCCATGCTGCTAGGTGACATCATGGTCATGAAGGGTGACGTCCTAGGCCTTCCAAGGCCAACGTTTCACCGAAAAGGGCACAACCCCCCTAGGTCAAGCTCTGTCGAGGTGCCTCTGCAAGACGTCCTCCTTCTCTCCTGTGCAAACCCCTTTGTCCTGTCTCTGCCCCCTGCTGGGGTCTCAGCATCCATCTGGTGGGCTCTTCAGCCCCATGGAGGTCTGAACTGATCATCTCCCCATGTGTACCTGTCCAACATGGTACCTGTCCATCGGCCATGATCCTGCACATCAACAGCTACGCCCTCCATGGGCTCATAAGTCACAGGGATCATAGCAATGTCAATCACATCTCATCATCAATATTATTAAACATGTGCATAAAACCCCTATTACCCCAGTTAAAAGCTCAAAGACATTATACAAGCCTGCAATACAAGTTTCGGGAAAGTGACAGGGCGTCCTATTGGGCTAGTGTTCACTGGAAAAGGAAAGGTCTCGGAAAAGACTTCACCCAAGCCATGTAAGTGGGGTGATGTGGATAGGAGATGTCCTAATAATGGGTGTAGTGAGAGCAAGGTAGTGCAAAGTTTTACCTGTGGGTGACTTTGTAGAAGGCGAGCTGCACCTATCCTAGATGCAATTTTTTCCAAGCCCATTCATGCCTTTTATTCTTTTATTCTTATTTCTTTTTCTTCAAGAAGCTAATCAAGGGACACTGCCCTGGCGTGGTGACCAGTGGTGGCAGTGTTACCCACAAGTACTTTCACAGAAATGAGAAGGTTTTCTCGTTATGAGACCCCCTTTCTCTTGGCCATGCAACCAAGAGTCACTACCCTAGCGTGGTAACCAGCTGCTGGTAGTGTCATACTGTTAGGTACCCATGGACCTAATAGGCTAGCTCGTGATGAGACCCCCTATCCTCTAATCAGGTCTTGTTTTATTATTTTTATCGGGTCCCTCTTGTTTCTTGATGAGAAGCCTTTTATTGCTTTTTAGGGAATCCCTGGGCGAAGCATCTCGAGGTTCATTTTTAGGCTTTTATCTTTTGCCAACTTGCTTTTACCTTCTGGGCCTTTAGCCCCTTCTTCCCACGAGGTAAGGTGCAATCCTGAAAAATAGGCCAACCCAGTGCCCGGACAAGTGTAATGGGATAGATGAGTGGGAAGCAAGATGAAAAAGTGGTGCTATGACGAGAGCGGATGATGGCTTTTCAGAAACCCCCCCAGTGGCAAATCAAAACCTACAGACACAGGCCTACTAGGGCATCCTATCATTCACCCCCAGACATAGTCAAGTGGGCAAGTATAAGATCCAAGCATTTGTTAGATACAAAAGGAATTATATGCACATATTCAAAAGTTTTGAGGATAAGAGTGACACATACCATGATACCCGGACTCATTACCTCATGGAGAAAGAACCATCTCTGATACAAGAACAAGTCGATGGTGATGGATGTTGCTGCTGCTGACGAAGTAGAGGCACTGAAAGGGAGAAAAGATGGGCCCTCGAGGGGCATGCTAAAGTCGATTCGGCTCTCGGTACTCCATGTCTAGGACCTGTGGGCCTCGAGATATCATCTCCTATTTATCCCTAAAAGTGGGTGATAACATTACTAACAGAAAAATTTTGAGTTTTTTGTCACTTTTGTAGCATTTCCAGCAAGCTTTTGCTTGCTGGTTTTTTGCAGGTTGGTGACATAAAAGAGGAGGTACAGCACTTTTGGGGAATCTAGACATCAAGCAAAGACCTCCCAAGTTGGGGTAACTTTTACCCAACATACATTGTAAGCAAGCCCAAACAGAGTCTCTTGGGCTTGCATTCTTCAAGTCTTGTTATATTTCTGCAATTCTCTCATTTTCAGAATTTAATTTCCGAGTTTGCCTACACCTACCAAAGTGTTTGGCCTAGACAACCATGCTAAATCGTATGGCTAGTTTTTAGAATTTTCTTTCAGCATTATCTTTACTTTAAGTTTGCCCCACTTGTCCTTAAGGCAAGGTTGTGTGGCTAGGATCTATTTTTTATTTCCAAATCATTTACATGCTTTATTTTTCACGCACTTTGACACAAATTCGATAGGCTTTGTCCTCCACCTTGTGCCTTTGTTGAGGTTGTAAGTAGTTTAGATTTACTTTCCAATTCTTTTATTTTTCATTGTTTTCCTACACCCTGCATAAAGGATTGGCTTTGCCACCCATGCAGTATCGTAAAGCTAGGTAGATAGTTGATAGTTATTTGCTTCTATTGTTCAAGCTCATGTGATTATTTTTAAAGTTTTAGAAGCTCATCTTTTATTCACTTAAGCCCATGGAGGCATAGCTCATTTACTTGCAATTTATTTCCTTTCAAGCATTTACTTTCCTTTCAAGTTCTTGCAATTTAATTTTCTTACAAGCTCTTGTAATCTACTCTTTCTTTCAAGTTCTTGCAATTTACTTTTTGTCAAGCAATTTTACTTTCAAGCACTTAACTTAACTAATCCGTAAGAGGTTCAATTAATCTTAGACTCATAGGGGTTCAATATAACAACTTTAACTGAATCACCTATCATTGTCCCAACTTTGCTATCAAAAAAGGGACTTGCAGAGGCGGCAAGGGGTGCTAGATCAGGGATGGTCTCACGACACTAGGTTCCCCCCTTGTTGAGCACCCTTGTTTCCCGGGTTGACCTGTGGAGCTAGGGTAAGGCCTTCTTTTCCTTACTTATTGAGCACCCAACAGTCATTTTGGCACAAGTGAGGAGAGTTTTAGGGAAGTCACCTAGTCTAGGATTCAACTTCACTTAATCAATCTAACTAATCTAAAAATTTATCCACAAAGCAACCTTGGTTCAATTTCATTTCACTTTCATGGTTCATGCTCTTTAATTTTTGCAAGTACTTTAATCTCGAGTTATTTTCCAAACAATTTTATTTGAGCATTGTGGATAGTTGAATTTGTGAGTTAGGAGTTGCGCATCTTTTGCCCGTGGAGGCCATTTTTCATGCTTTATCTCCTTCCCTCTTAAGTTGCGCATCTTTTGCCCGTGGAGGCTCTCTTTTGGTGTCTTTCTTCTCTCTTGAATTTGCGCATTGGATCCATTCATCAACCCCTTGAAGTTGCGCACCTCCCGGAGCACTTCATTGTTTGGGTTTGTTGAGTTGTTGTGTTTGTTGTGGATTTAATCTTGAGCTATCTCCTTTCATTCCTGCAAGATCAAATCAATTAGAGTTAGCTCATGCATTGCTCTACTTAAAGTTAGATCTAGTAAGTGCTTGCTTCTATCTTTCTTTGTCAATAGTTGTATATTGTTGTATCATTCACTTATTCTTTGCATTCTTATTTGTGTTGATAGTTCTTTGTATCTAGTTCAATTGTTTTGTAAAGTAATCCTTTTGTATCTAGTTGTAGAGTATTGTAAAGTTTTACTTTCTAATCTTTTGTGAGCTTAGTTGACCCCTTTGCCCAACCTTAGGCACTAGTCTTAGTTGTCCTACGGAAAGGCTTGTCTTTGCATTGAAAGTTTTTCACTTGCATTGTTTTCCTCTTGTTGACCACCTATTTCAACTAGGGGGTCAACTCCATGTACCATGAAGATATGCACCATCAAGTGCTACCAAGTCAGAGACTTACTGGTTATACAAGGCAGTTTTGGACTTCAGCACTTCTTTTTGTAATGGCATTTTCGCTCCCCTGCGTGGGATAATAATGTAATGAGTCTGCATGGATCATAGTTAGGTCAGTTGCCTTAGGACTTCATCATTAGAGGAGTCCCTTTCACTGTGTTTTTTTTCCTCATGTTATTAATTTGACCTAACCAGCCTTATTAATTTCCCTTGAGTTTTTCACTCCCACAAATAATTCCTCTAAAGTGGTGAAATGCGTTCTAATGGTCTAGCCCTCTAGTAGCTAGTGTCTAGAAATGTTGTAAATGACCATGTAAGACATCTCCTAAAGTTTTGCGAAATTCCGTCGTGTCTAGATAGTTTTTTTTAATTTATTAAAATTGCCTAAGTATGGGTAATTTTAATTATTTTTTGATAAAAAATGTAAAACTAGGTCCTTGGGCTTTTGATAGGGGCATTTGTGCTCAAAAGAGATGGGATGAGACCCCCTACACCCTTGGACCAAGTTTCAGCACAATTGGACAAGTTTTGTTAGGTGTTTGTTCATGAGGAGTCTTAGTCAGTCCAAAACAACAATTTAATTGCTAGTCTTGACATAGTCAAAAGGTCAAATTTTGTAATTTTGAGCTAATTGGTTAGAGAAAAGGTGGGAGATGATGCCTAAACCTTAGATTAGACTATCCTAACCCTTTTCTCACCCTCACATCCCCCTCTTACCTAGCCACCACTTCATATTGTTATCCCCCCTAGGGAAGTTGTGGCCCCCTCCTTGAACAAACCTTAGAAAATAAAAAATTAAAGGGTGTGGGGGCCTCTCTCTCCCCTAGTGTGCCTCCCTAGTACTTCCACCTCACCCTTTAGACATGACTAATGGGTGAAAACTCATCCCAACTCACTCTAGCAAAACCCTAACCCTAGAGTTGCACCCCCCTCCTTGAGATCATCACTCTTACTATTTGGTGGACACTTGGAAGAGATCCAAGAGGGGTACCTCTTGCTTTCCAAGTATAAAACAAACCCCAACCCTCCTCATTCTTCACCAATTCTATTGCTACTGTTACTCTACCCAAATTTCTCCATACTCTCCCATCTCTCCCATCTCTCTTCTCTCTCTCATTTGTGCCCTACTTTTTGGAGAAAAGCTTGTTGCAAGTATTTGCAACAACCTTCTACTATCAATAAAGGAAATCTTTGGAGGCAATTGGTGTAAAGAGTACTCTTGGTACCATCTTTTACATGAGGTGATCTTGTTCATTTGTTTTTTTTCTTCTTATACATGCTTTGAGATATATAGTAGCAATTTTTAACAAAGTATTTTGCTAGTGTAGGTTTATGATAGTATTGTCATAGATCTAGTGAATTTCTAGTTATTGTTTCAAAGTATTTTGAGCTAATCTCTAGATCTACTTGCATTCCTCTTGTTTCTTGTAGCTTAGCTAGGAAGTTTGGCAAGATTATCTAAGGTTTTAAGAGAAGATTTCAGATCTGGAAATCTTCTCTTTTGACCAATTTTCACCCTCTGAAATTTTTGCATTTCATTTCTATTATTTTCCATCATTTTATTGGGTATTCTAACACATAGGATAGGTCACATTTATCATTATATATTGCAGTAATTTTCCGCAGAAAATTTATGTGTAAAAAACAGAAATTTTCTGAAAATTTTGTCGCTTTTGCAGCATTTCCAGCGAGTTTTTGCTTGTTGGTTTTTTGCAGGTTAGTGACTAAGGAGATGTCCAAGAGGCCTTTTGGGGGCATACAAAGCTCAAGAACAACCTCCAATAGTTGGGTAACATAATACCCCTCCTTCTCTATTCTAATCATTGTAAGAAAGTCCAAGGGAGTCCCAAAAGGGATTGCATTTCTCTTCTTTCAATTTTCTGCAATTTTATTTAATTGTTTTTCCTACATCTTGGTGAGTGTTTGGCCCAGCCAACCCGAAAACCGTAAGGCTAGGAAGTAGAGTTTACTTTCTGCATTTTACTTTATTTGTTTGCCCCACTTGTCATTAGGACAAGGTTGAGAGGCTATAATTTACTTTAAGTTTTTCCTTCCAAATTCTTGAACCCACTTGTGCACAAAACCGGAAGGCTTTGTCCTCCATCTTGTGCACTTACTTCAGGTTGTTAGTGTAGTTCATTTTCAAGTACTTTCAATTTTAATTGTTTGCTTACACCTTGGAGTGTGTTTGGCTTTGCCAAGCCCCAAAATCGTAAGGCTAGATTAGTTCATCATTGCTTTCTTTCACATGCTTAATAATCTAAGGTAAATCTAATCTAAGAAGTAATCATGTGTTAGTTTAGGCCCATGGAGGCATAGTGGTTCAAATTGTTCATCTTGTTTACATTTGCTAGCTATCTTTATTTTGGGCATTTTACATTCAAGCACACTTTCCTTTTGCAATTTACTTTCCAAGTGGTTCACTTTCTTGCAAGTCATTTAAGTTTCAAGTACATTTGTTTAATGGTTTAAAACTTTACATGTACTTTACTTTCATATCTTGCAACCTTGTATGATCTTATGGTTTGTGGCAAACACTTAAGTTCTCTTGCAATTTATTTCTAGTACTTTACTTTCCTTGCATTATCTTTCAAGTACTTTGTTTATCTTGCAAGCA
>ML823851.1:22930-34827 GCA_009831015.1 Picea engelmannii
TAATTCCCTTCTCATCCATAAATAGATTTCTCCTTCCCATGATGAACATTATTTCTAGAATGGAAGGCTCCTACCTCACCAAGTCACAATATTTCACCTCCTTCGTTGCACTATCCTCCACTTAAGCTGTCCAGAAGATGAAGGGTTAATTTCCCTGATGAAGTCCAAGCCCCACTATTGAAATGGTCCATGAGCGATGATGGGTTTCAGAGGCACAGACATAAGTTTATGCTTTCCTACAAAGTTCTGAGAGGGTTCACATGCCCTGACCTGAGCAAAAATTTATGATTACAGGACTAGCCAGTAATAGCCCGCCCTGAGAATCTTGAAAGCAATAGCTTTCCAATGGTGATGATCTCCACAAACACCATGGTGTAGATCACAAAACAATTTATTAGCCTCTTCTTCATCAACACACCTCAACAAGATCCCATTTGGATCTTTCCAGAATAGGATTTGATCAATAACACAATACTTTACTGATTTTAATTTAAGTCATCTGAACTTTGATTTATCCAATTCAGGAGGAGATTGAAGATTCAACAGAAAAAATACAATATCCTTGTACCATGGTGAAGAAACATACTTGTTGTTTACTTGTGAGTTGGTTTCTCCAATCTGGAATGAAGAATTATGTGCTTTACCTGAGAGATGATACAACCCAATTTCTTTGCAATTTGACTTTGTCATTAATTTGACAAGGCCTTGGCCTTTTATTAGCTGAGTAGGCTGTATAGTAAGGTTGTACTCCAGGATTTGTGTTATCCACTTTCCTCTCTTTCCTTCACAATCAGGTTGAACTAAAATTTCTTTAACTGTAATACTTGGCACATATGCAGTGATCTCAGATTGAAAAACATATACCCTGAAATATTTTAAAGCCTTTACCAAGGCATATTCATGTTTCTCCATTATATCATATTTCAGTTTAAAGTCTCTGAGAGTTTTGCTGAAGAAGGAGATGGGTTGCTCATATCCTTGCTCATTTCTTTGTAAAAGAACAACAATTATGGTGTCTTCTGAGGAAAATGAAAAAATCATGAATCCCTTGGAGTAATCCAAACTGATGAGAACATGGGTCTGAACAAGAGCCTGTTTAATCTTCTCAAAATATTCTTTGGCTTCTGGTATCCATTTGATTTCTTCATCCTTTTTCAACATATCAGTAATGTATTTGATAATTTCTGCAAAATTGGATATGAATCTCCTTAAAAAAATTATTTTAGCTATGAAGGATTGGATAGACTTCTTGTTCCTTGGAATGTCTATCTGTTGGATAACTTTTACTCTTTCAGGATCTATTTTAATACCTTGAGGTGAAACAATGTGTCCCAATTTTTTTCTTTCTTCCATGGAAAAATGTGATTTTTTAGGGTTAAGGGATATATTGTACCTCCTCCATTTCTCAAAAGTCTGCTTCAAATGTTCTTCATCAAATGCTGAAAATACAATGATGTCATCAAGATAAATAACTACAAACCTGTCCTTCTCATCAATAAAAGCAATGTCCATATCCCTCTGAAAAGTGGCTCTTGCGTTCATCAATCCAAAGGGCATCTTTTCATACATGAAAGTACCCCAGGGAGTAGTAAAAGTTGTTTTCTTCTTATCCTCCTCCATTATTGATATTTGATTGTACCCTGAATAGCCATCAAGCATATAAATCTTCTTTGCCCCTACTACTCTCTGTAAAATATGATCCATTTTTGGTAACGGATAATTATCTTTTAAAGAGCACCTATTCAAATTCATGAAGTCCACACAGCGCCTTATTTCTCCACTCTTCTTCCTGACAGGTACAATATTATCTACCCACTCTGAGTATCTCAGTGGCACTATAATTTTGGCATCCAATAATCTTTTCAGCTCTTTTTCTGTTATGGGTAACAACAAAGGATTAAATTGCCTAGACTTATGTTTAAAAGGTTTTGATCTAGGCTTCAGAGGTATCTTGTGCTGCATTATCTCTATATCAAACACTTTTAGGTATTCATAATACCAGGAAAATACATCTGAATATTGCTTCATCAATTAACATATATATATCTCTATTTTTCTGACAGTTTTCTGGATATTTTAACCATCCTGGGATTTGAATCAGAACTGATATCACAGTCCACTACATCAGTCTCTTTTGTCTGAATAACTGCCTTTCTGGAAACATCGTTGTGATCAAACAATCTCTCAAGTGGAGCCAAACCTTTAGGCAAATGATTTGTCTTCAATTCGATGATTTTGTGCCCAACAACGTTGTCTTGAAGAACATTCGCARCATGTACCTCTACATCATCATCTTCATTGTCCTCATCTATTGAAATATTGGAAAATTCTTCAATAGTCTTTAAGAATATTTGAATCTCCTAATCATATTTAAAGACCTACTAATTTTTTATGTTATCTRGTATTGAGGGTCTGTGTCTAACCTCAATTTCAAAATTTAAATTAGGAAACATTGGGATTTTAAAGTTGTTGGTTGCGAGTGCCAAAGAGTAAGCCCGCTGGTTCAGATTATTGTGCACAAAGGTAATGTTGAATGCCAAGAATAAATTATCCACATAATCCCACACTTCATTCCTATATTGTTTTAACCTTTGCTGCTTGGTTTGATAAATATTTTTAATCTAGTGGATAATGAGTTTTGAATCKCCAAAAACATAAAGCTTATCTATACCCATATCTTTATCATCTTTCAATCCTAACAACAAGGCTTCATACTCACTGATGTTATTGGTTGTATCAAATTCAAGTTTATATGACATAGGAATGACTTCTTGGGTAGGGAAAATGAAAACAATCCCAACACCAAAACCTTCTCTTGAACAAGCCCCATCAAAATACCTTTTCCAAACAAAATTTTCTGCACTGTCTCCAACTGCATGTGTTATTATTCTAACTGATGTTTCTTCCATCTGATCACCAATATGAAACATAGAAGATCCAAGTTCATCTTATACAACATATATAGGATGATTACTAGGGTTTTCATGATCACTTACCAAATAAGCCAGTCTTACTTCCTTGTATAATCTCCGATGTTCTCCACAAAAAACATGTATGGTAGCATAACTTAGATCCATCTGTAGAGTGCCTCCTACTTTCTTAGCCCAGGATCTTGATAGAAGAATTCCAAATTTTGGAGGTATGTGAGCCGCAATGTGTAATATAACAGATATAAAAAGTATGCAGAACATAAATAAAATGCTAGAAATGGAAAAATAACAACAATATAACCAGAACAATCACCACAATAGCACTGAAACGATATAAGAATAACAACATAAATAACACTTTGATTCTGAAAACAATGTTCACGGGCCTCTTTGAGGGGGCAACCTCCAGTTGAGCAGAGCTCTATTACAATAATATCCAAGCTAGGGTTCTCATACCCTCGACTCCTATTTATACTAAATATGTCTATCAAAAGAAGCATCTAGAGGAAGATCCTTCTAGAAGCGGAAGCTTCTATTAGGTCTTCTTACATTCGACTTATTCTATTTTATTGAAAGGCCTTATTAATATTGACCTTTATTACATCTGAATATATTGTATATTTTTCTACATATGTGCAGGTTATGACCCTAACATGTCTGCCCCCTTAAAAACAACCTTGTCCTCAAGGCTTGAGATGTGGAAATTGTTGCAGAATGGTAGCTGGTTCCCAAGTGGCATCTGTTGGAGTTGTATCTTTCCACTGGACTAACACTTCCTTGATGGTTCTCTGATGCAGGTGACACTCATGTTGGTCCAAAAATGCTTGTGGCTATAGCCAAATGGATCCTTCTTCGGCTAACTCGGGAAGGTTGGTTTGAATTTGACACTTAGTTCCTATCACCTTCTTTAAGCATGAAACATGAAAAACAGTATGTAGCTTAGAATGAATGGGAAAAGTTATCTGATAGGCCACCTGTCCCACATGCTTGAGAACTATATAAGGACCATAAAATTTGGGCGCTAGCTTCTGACAATGCTCGGCCTTGAGGGAATTTTGCTTGTAAGGTTGCAGTCGAAGAAACACCTGATCCTCTTTTGCAAAGTGACGTTCAGAGCGACCTTGATCTGCTTGTTGCTTCATTCGATTCTGTGCCATGGCCAAATTCTCTTTGAGGGTACAGAGAATAGCCTCTCGAACTGTAAGCGTTTGGTCAACTGCCTGGACCTTCGAGACACCTGGTAAATATGATAGAACTGAAGGTGGCTTTTGTCCATATACCGCTTCAAAAGGAGTCATGTGTGTAGCTGTGTGGTATGAAGTGTTGTACCACCATTCATCTAGGGGTAACCATTGAGCCCAATGATTTTTCTTTTCCGAGGCAAAACACCTCAAATATGTTTCCAAACACTTATTGACAACTTTTGTTTGACCATCAGTCTGGGATGATAAGCTGCATTGAGATGCAATTGGGTGCCTTGTAGCTTGAACAGTTCTTGCCAAAAATTGCTTGTGAAAGCTGGGTCGCGATAAAAAACAATAGAATGCGACATGCCATGAATCTTGAAGACCTAATCCATGAAAATTTGAGCCACCGTGGATGTTGTAAATGGGTGTTAAAGAGCACATAAATGCGCATACTTGGAAAGTCGATCAACAACCACCATGATGATTGATTTATTTCCCGATTTGGGTAAGCCTGTAATAAAATCCATATAGATATCCCTCCAAATAGCAGGTGGAATCAGAAGCGGTTGTAGTGTGCCCAAAGATTTGACTATTTCTCCCTTGTTTCATTGACACACATCACATTCAGCTACAAAATTATGAATATCTTGTTTCATGCCATGCCAGAAAAAAAAGTGTTTGACCCTGTCATAGGTTTTGGTAAACCCAAAGTGCCTAGGTGTGGGTGTAGCATGAAGCTCAAAAAGTACCATGGATTTAAGTTTGGATTGTTTGCTTAAATAAAAACAACCTTTGTATCGAAGCTCATCATGGAGCCAAGAGTACCCTGGGGAAGCTAGAGCATTGGACTGCAATTGTTGGATCATCTGTGAACTTTTGGGATCGTGTAGCCATTCCTGGTGGATGGCTTGGAGCCAATCTAGTACAATGAAGGAAAGAGAAAAAAGGGATCTGTCATCTTCATACTTTCGAGAAAGTGCATCCACAACCACATTGTCTTTTCCTTTTTTGTAAATGATCTCATAATCATATCCAAAGATCTTGGTCACCCATTTTTGTTGCTTCGGGGAGGAAATGCGTTGTTCCAGAAAATACTTGAGGCTTTGATGGTATGTCTTAATTTGGAAGTGTTTCCCCAATAGATAAGGGTACCACAGATCAATGACATGCAAAATAGCCAACATTTCCTTTTCATAGATTGATTTGCCCAGATTTGTTTCAGACAGTTGCTTGCTGGTAAAGGCCAAAGGCCGACCCTCTTACATAAGGACAACACCAATTTCTTTCCCTGAAGCATCACATTCCAAGAAAAAGGTCTTTGTGAAATCAAGAAGGGCCAGGACTAGAGTGGTGCACATGGCCATCTTCAAGGTTTGAAAATCTTGAGCTGCGACTGGAGTCCAAGTGAAAGAGTTATTTTTTAAGAGTGGAGTGAGAGGTTCTGCAATCTTTCCATAATTCTTAAAAAACTTGCGATAATAACCTGTTAAGACCAGAAATCCACACAAGCTTTTGAGAGTCTTTCGGTGAGTCCAGTATTGCATAGCTTCAATCTTTTTAGGATCCACCCTGACGCCATCCTTTCCAACTTGATGACCCAAATACTCGACTTCTAAGGCGCCAAAAGAACATTTAGATTGTTTTAGGAAACATTGGTGCTGAGAGAGTAGATGGAGAACTCGATCCACATGGGCAAGATGGTCTATCCATGTTTTTCTATAGATGAGGATATCATCAAATAAAACTAAGACAAAATGACGGAGAAAAGGACGGAAGACATGATTCATGAGGCTTTGGAAGGTGGAGGGGGCATTACACAACCCAAAGGGCATGACCAAAAACTCATAGTGGCCGTCATGAGTTCTAAAGGCGGTCTTGGGAATGTCTACCTATTTCATATGTATCTGGTGGTAGCCAGAATGAAGATTGAGTTTAGTAAAGAATTGGGCGCCACTCAATTCATCCAAGAGGTCATCAATGACAGGGATGGGAAATTTGTCTTTAATGGTAAGTTTGTTGAGGGCACGCAAGTCAGGACACATTTGCCAAGAAACTTCTTTCTTCAAGACCATAACCATAGGAGAATAATAGGGGCTCGTACTAGGGTGGATAATGCCTGCGTTAAGGAGTTCCTGGACCATTTTCTCAATTTCATTTTTTTGGGAAAAGGGGTGACGATACAGACGGATATTGGGAGGAAGGCTTCCTGGTACAAGGGGAATGATATGATCATGAACACCATGGGAAGGAGGGAGTCTCTGGGGAGTGGAAAAGACCACTTGATGTTTATAAAGGATGGATTGGAGGTCTTGCAGCACCGAGGGTGTCTCTGTTTCTCGTATGGCATGGAGCTGGGCAATAACACCAGAATCACCTTTTTTGAGTAGCTTTTCCATGCGATGGGAACTAATGATCTCAGGTGAACTGGTGATGATGCCTTGGAACTTATATTGTTGTCCCTCTTGGTTGAATTGCATGGTTAATCCCTTAAAATCCATGAGAATGGGACCCAAATTCCTTAGCCAGTCTCTACCCAACACAATGTCACAACCTGCCATGTCGATAGCAAACTTATGAGATTTGATGTGGTAGTCACCAATTTGGAGACGAACATATGCGAGACTCTCATCCCATGTTAGGGGATGCTTAGAATTGTACATGTGCAGGATGTGCACAATCATTCGATTGACCACCTCCATTTGACCATTAGTTTGGGGGTGGAAAGCAATGGATTTTGTGATCTTGGTGTCCAACAGAGACTAGAGACTCGACCAAAAGGTGTTGAGGAACTTGATATCTCGGTCGGAGATGATGGTCTGTTGGATCCCAAAGTGTAACCAAACTCGTTCGAAGAAGAGCTTGGAAGTATCTGTCACTGTGACATTCTTCTTACAGGCTGTGAGGATGGCCATCTTCGAAACCGATCAACGACCACAAACACACAGTCATTTCCGTGTTTCGTGGACATAAAACCAGACATCTAATCCATGGAGATGGATTCCCACTGCTTCTCGGGAATAGGAATAGGGATGTATAAGCCTCACTTCTTGATGGTTGGCTTGTAAATGGCGCATGCAGTGAAATATCTGATATATTTGCTGCTGTCCTGTCGAATTTTTGGAAAATAAAAATGTTTCTGAAGAATGACCAGAGTTTTCTCTATTCAAAAATGTCCTGCCACCCGACTGTAGTGGGCTTCCCAAATCATCTTTGCATGCTCTCTTGTAGGAACACATAGATTGCCTAGGTGGCATAAGAGTCTGTCATGAATGTGAAAATCAATGACAGTGGGGCCTGTATCCAGGACATTATATGTGGTGGCGAAGTCCACATCTTGCTGGTAAAGCTGGGGCCACTTTGATGGTTCATGTCCACAGGAATGGAGCATAGTGGTGAGTGAAACCACAGGAGGTCGACTGAGGTAGTAAACGACACGATTGGAGATACTTGTCTTATATTTTATGTTGAGATGGAAATGTTGCAGGTAGGTGGACCACATCTTATGGCGGTCATTCTGCAATTTCCCTTGTGTTTGTATGAACTACAAAGGATTGTGATCAGTGTGTATGATTGTCTCTTTTCCCAAAATGTAATGTTTCCATTGACGACAGGCTTGTACAATGGAATACATTTCCTTGTCATAAGTGGGATATTTTCGGACAACATCGGAGAGTGTCTCACTATGGTATGCCACCAGATGCTCATGCTGAGTGAGAACTGTGCTCACATCATAGTCAGATGCATCAGTCTCAACCTCAAATGGTTGTTCCAGATCGGGCGAGGAGAGTATAGGGGTTGATCACAAATGATATTTTAGATCATCAAATGCTCATTGTTTCTCCTTTCCCCACACAAACATGGCCCTACCACCACCCTTGGTCACCTGGTCAAGGGCCCAGGCAATATGGGAGAATCCCAACACGAACCGTCGGTAGAAATTGGCTAGTCCCAAGAAGATCTGAAGCTCGGTCAGTGTGGTTAGGGTTGACCAATCATGGATGACTTGGATCTTAGCTGGATCAACATGTACCCCATGCTCATCAACAATGTGTCCCAATTATTGGACCTTGCTCATGCCAAAAGAGCATTTTTCCAAGTTGGCATAAAGCTTGTGCTACCGCAGAGTGCTCAAAACGTGTTGAATATGATGCATGTGCTCCTCCCATGTTCTGCTAAATATGAGGATGTCATCCAATATATGACCACAAAGGAGGTGGTGAAGGGTATCAATACATCGTCCATCAACCTCATGAAAGTGGATGGTGCATTTGTTAAGGCAAAGGGCATGACTAGCCATTCATAGAGACCTTCTTTAGAGTTGAAATATGCCTTCCAGACATCAGTTGGTTCGATGGGAACCTGGTGGTAGCCAGACTTCAGGTCAATCTTGTTGAAGAAATTTCCCCCTTGATTTGTTCAAGAAGGTCATCAATCCTGGGAATGGGGTAGTGGTTCTTGACTGTGATTTTGTTTAAGGCTCTGTAATCAGTGCAAAGTTGCCAAGTCTTGTCCTTCTTCTGCACTAGTACAATTGGGCTTCCACAAGGGGAGGAGTTGGGTTTGATGTGCCCCTTTTGAAGAATCTCTTGGATTTGATGCCTAATTTCGTCATTCTCCATCAACGAGCATCGATAGACTGGTCCATTAGGTAGAGGTGCATTGGGGGTCAGATCAATTGGATGATTGACTTGTCAGTGTGTTAGTACCCCTGTAGGTGAGGCAAATATGTCTCTGTATTCTTCCACGATCTCGTTCACTTGCTTCTTCTTCAAAGAGAGACATTGTGTAGAGGGCACAGATGTGGCGGCAACCTTCTTCTTACTGTGAGCATAGATCACAAAGAAGACAAACTTCTCGGTCTATGAAATGACCTTAATGCATTGCTTAGTAGAGATTAAGGAAATAGTAGTAGGCAGTGCCACCTCTTGAATCCTGTACAATTGTCTACCCAAAGTAATAATAACACTGTGTGGTCTAGACCCATACACAACATGACGCTTCCACAAATATGGTTGTCCTAAAAGAACATCACAAACTTCAAGGGGTAAAATATCACACAGTACCTCATCTTTGAAAGGCTTGATGCCGTAGGGAAGATGACACTGTTGGCTGACAAAGAGATCTCTTCCTTGATGAAGCCAACCGATAGTGTAGGGTTGCGGGTGCGGTGTTGTTTGTACGTTCAACTTCTTGATGACCTATGCTAAAATCAGGTTCTTCTGACTATCGTTGCCGACAATGAAATGAAGCAGAGCTCCCTTGACCCACATCTATGAGTGAAAGAGGCGTTCCCCTTCCTCTGGTTCTTCTGGTTCACTTGGCCGGACTTTGGTGGTAGCAACCATGGCACTGGTTTCAACATCGATAATCCGCTTCCCTCCTTCAGGATTTGACTCGGAATCATAATCAACCTCTGAATCGAAAGCCTTCAACTCGACCACAAGGGACTTCTTGGAGCGACATTCATCGGTGTTGTGCTAAGGAATCTTATGTTACTCACACCATTTTCCTATGTCCTTCTTCATCTTCTCGTTGCCCTTCTTGTGTTGTCGCTTGGACAGATTGTCCTGAGGGCATCCATCTTGACTTGGTCTCTTTTTGTATGGGTTGGGGTTTCCTTTGCCTTTCTTTAGCTGTGAGGGGATTTCAGATCTAAACTCTCTATGTTTCTACTTAAACTTCTATTTGATCTTGACAACGTATCTATAAGTCATGCCCAATGAGGTGATTTCCAGGAACTCCATTTCTGTTTGAATAAATCTATGCAAACAACCACGGTATTTGAGCACCAGATGATGCTCAGAATATTTGATACCCAGTTTGGTGCATAGGGTATGGAAAATATTGGTGAAGTCTGGTACTATCTGGCCCCTTTCTTGACGTAGGGTGGTCCATCTAGTGTATTGGTTCTTGTAGCTTTGAACATGGTAGTATTGTTCTTTAATGGAGTCCCAGAAGGAATCCCATGTAGGGGCCACCACAAAGATTGCAGTTTCCTTGACGATCCTTTGCTCAGAGTAAGTACCCCACCAATCTTTAGCATAGGGAATGGCCTTGAGGAGTGAAAAAGTGATATTTTCCCTATTGGAAAAATTTTGGACCGAAAACTATCCTTCGAGCATATTCAACCATTTATCTACCGCATCTTCATATATCAGTCCTTCAAATAATGGAATACCAAAATTTACCTGTACCTTGAAGGGGGTTGCAAGGCCGCTTGATGAAGATGCTTCTCCTGTGAACAACCGTCGAAGGATCTACGCGAAGTTGTCCACCACTTCGTTCCTTTGTCACGTGAGAGCTTCCTCAAGCAACATTTTAATAGGATCTCCTGCTCCATCATATTTCTTTTCGTCTCCCATGGGTTGTTGTCGGGTTTGGCGTGATCGATATGGTAATGGATTGATTGGTTCAAGTCCCAAATTCTTGTACCCAGACCTTGTTGGGGACATGCACAAAGAAAAATAAATGAAGAGCAGACCGCTCTGATACCACTAATCTAGATTTAGGAGCGGAATGAACTGATTACAGACTGAATATCATAAACACAGAGATAAGAATAATAACACAAATATCCAGTGAACAATATCTTCTATTAAATAATGAAATAGGCCGAAACTATAAAACTGCAGAACTGAAACTTGCTCGAATGGTGGTAGCTATCTCTGAGAAGAGATGTCGCTGCTACATGCATCCGTCTGAGCGAACTGGATTACAATGAGGCTCCATAGGCCCTTTTCATATTACTCATGAATGTCAAAACCTTAGACATCCAAAAACCTAACCCTAGAAGGTGAAACGCCAAAAGTCATGTGGGCCCTATGGGTAAGTTGGCGTAATTTGGTACCTCAACTTCCTAGGGTCACAAATTTTGCATACAACCTTCGTTTTAGGCGCGTGATATCTTGTTGGAAAGGCCTTTCAGAGATCTACACATTTCCCTGTCAAATTATGACTTCGTCTATATTTTGACTGTGGCGAATAAAAAAAAAATGTTTAGAGCCCCAAAATAGCTCTGGAAGTACAACAAGATGTGATGACATGAAATCATACAAACTAAGCTAGTTGGATTAGGCAAGAGGCCACCCGTATCCACCTGGAGAATGCGTGAGGCTTCAGACAACCCCAGAAGTGTAGAAATCACAATTACCACTCACTGAATTAATTTTCTAACCACCAAATCCAATTATTGGGTTAATTAGTTTTGATCTAGCTGAAATCCTACACAGATCTGTCTGATGGGTTGTCACCCCGTTGAACACTAAGAAGCTTGATGTAGACAATGATACCAACCTTTATGATACTAGTTTCTTTACTTAGTTGTCCCTTTTTGGAAAGAGAAGAAGAGGCATGACTTTGGATGTAACCTTTTATTTATCTCATTTCATGACGCAAAGAAATTAGTGTTGTTAAAATTTCTATTAATATCTAATAAGTTTGTTAAATTAAATAAATAAATGAAAAAAAAATGGAAAAGGGTAACCCACTAGTCATAGTAGACTTATAAGAATTGTTTCATGACCAGATTAGAAATATAATTAAAAAAAAATTAAAAATTAAAAATGCTACCAAAAAATAATACATATTAAAATATATCTAGTAAAATATAGAGGTTTTTTAACTGTGTATTAAAGAAGCTTCAACAAAATGATAAAAAAATATATTTTAAGGTGTTTTTAATATTTAGTGAAATGAAATATGTTTTTTAATATTAAAAACTAAAACTTAGAACAATTAGATTAAGACATTTAAGACATTTCATAGTTTTTATAATTTTATA
>ML823852.1:32619-68746 GCA_009831015.1 Picea engelmannii
CTCCCCACTACTGATGCGCCCTCCTCAACAAGTGCGCCCTCCACAGTAATGAACACTCCTCAGTAAATAAACCAAGCTAGATGTTGAATGCCTCCCTCCATGAAAGCATGCGCCCAAGCTCAAGCAACTTCATGCAACAAACCTCATAGCAAAGCTCCCTCTCTTCCTTTCCAAGTGAGCAAATGAAGTTATGAGCTCTCCTTCACCCTTTGCACCCCTCTTGAACCTCCATAAGGAAACCTAAGAATCAATGGATGAGATCATCCCATCTCCCATCTAATCAAAGGTTGAGATCACTCAAAAATAATCTCATTCAATAATCCATTTTAGGTTAAATTCCCTAAGTTCACTTTATGTCTCTAATTCACTCACAAAGTGAATTAATAGTCACTTTAGG
Source organism: Picea engelmannii (assembly GCA_009831015.1). Taxonomy (NCBI): domain Eukaryota; kingdom Viridiplantae; phylum Streptophyta; class Pinopsida; order Pinales; family Pinaceae; genus Picea; species Picea engelmannii. The sequence goes on from ML823852.1 coordinate 33,017, forward strand.
CATAAATGACAAAATTTCACTTTTGACTTAAAACTCCTTAGTCAGATTGAAATTAGACATAAAGTACAAGGCACAAAGTGTATAATACATCCCACATGTGTCTAGGAGAGCAGAAACACATGGGGAACACCTCCCAAGGTACAAAACTCAACAACTGTGACATCTGCAAATTAAACCATCAAATTCAAGTGTATGATGTTGGAAAATAAAGCTAGCAAATAGTAGACAATTTTCCAATGTTTGAACCAAGACTTTGATAACAAGAGAGGGTTGTTAATGAGTGTTATCAGCAGAGTTTTATAACAGCCTTACGGTTGTAGCAAACTTTTGCTACAGCAGCAATTTCTAACTACTAAAATCAGCAAGCAAGCCACCCAAACAATAGATCGATTATCATAGCTTGCAAGTGAATTTTAGTGGTAGAAAAGTGAGTAAAGAGTAAAAGAAAGAGATTTTGTTGCAGCCCTATTGGTTGTAGCTCAATGCTTGTTACCGTAGCTTAATTACATAGCAAATCAAGATGTGCTTAGGGCAAAAGATGGCTTAAAGCAGTGTTTTAAAAACCGACGAACCGGAATCGGAACCGCCTGGTTTTACCGATTTGATGGCCAACTGGTTCGAACCAGCCAATAAACCGAACCGCCCGGCCAGTTTATGATGGAACCGGTCGGTTTGGTACCGAACCGGCCGGTTTCATCATAAACTAGCCGGTTTGGTCCGGACCGACTATAGCACATTTCGCTGGTGTTAGAGGCCAAGTTAAATAATGTGAGGCACCATTAGATGTTATTGGGACTATTAGAGAAGAGATGCAAAAAGTACTTAATGACTACCAACAAGAAAAGGCTAGGGAAAAAGCTATACAGGCTGAAATAGGGAGGAATAGGATTGTAGCACAAATGAGGGCAGCCAACCCCACTTTTGATTATGAGGGCTCTCCATCTATTCATTCTAACGGTGTTAGAGACCCCTTTCATTATGTTCCTCCTCCCCTTGAAAGTGAAAATACTGTGCATCAACCTAAATGTAAAAAGAGGAATACCATCCAAAGGTATTTCACACCTCCCCCCACTTCTGGCTCTGACAATGCCAATGTTTCTCAAGTTCAACCCACTCAATTTCAGCCCACCTTAGATGACCATTGGAAGAAACAATATAAAGAGATTGCTTATGAGTACATAGCTAGATGGTGGTATCATGTTGATATCCCCTTCAATGTTGCCTGCTCACCATATTACCAACCTATGTGGGATGCCATTATTGCTTGTGGTAGGGGCTTCAAAGGCCCTCGTATGCATGATTTGAAGGTATCTCTTTTGCACAAAGAGGTCGCATCCATTGAAGAATACTTGACAGATTTCAAAGTATCATGGGCCAAAACAGGATGTACCATCATGTCAGATGGATGGAGTGATGGAAGGAATTGTACTATCATAAATTTCCTTGTCTCTTGCCCACAAGGAACCATGTTTTTGAGATCAGTCGATGCATCTGATAGGGTCAAAGATGCAAACTTGCTATTTGAGCTCTTAGATGAGGTTGTTAGGGAGGTGGGGGTGGCCAATGTTGTTCAGGTCATCACAGATAATGCCTCTAACTATGTTCTTGCTGGGAAGATGTTAGAGGAGAAACACAAAACCATATTTTGGACCCCATGTGTTGCACATTGCATAGACCTCATGCTTGAGAACATTGGCAAACAAGAATGGATAAAAAACACTACATGGGTTTTGAACCTAATGAGGAAAAACACAAAGCACATGGAACTTTTTAGGCCTGCCATCACTAGATTTGCAACTCACTTCTTGACATTGCAATCTATGGCTTCCCAATCAAAGAACTTGCAAAATATGTTTGCATCGGATGAATGGAATGCATCTCAGTGGGCATGCAGACAAGATGGCAAAGACACCAAAAAGAAAGTTAATGATCCCACATTTTGGAAAAAAGCAGCATGTTATCACACAGTTTGTAGTTGGAGTAAAAGTTGAATGGAAGAAAGGCAAACTGGCGAAACTGAGACTATCCTACCACTGTCACCTCAATAGGATAGCTCTTTCTGTTTAGGGTGGTAGGCCCAAGGGAGACATCCCCGGTGACCTGGGGTTTTGAGAAGGCAAAGGGTTATGGCTAAGTATAAAGTTTTTTCCCCCCCTCACAAGTCACCACCAATCAGAAAGTCCGGCTAATCAGCCAATAAAGATAAAGATAACTGGAAGTACAAATAGTAACCAAAAGTGTACCTTCCCGAGACAAAGCAACAAGGAAACTATACATGTGCAAGATCACTTGCTTGGTTAGTACTTCATATAATCCAGGACTTCTGATATAAAGCAATTGATAGACAATATTGATGAAGCAAGTCAACGATGTACAATAACAATGATTACAATATATATCACTTCTCAATAAATGCTAATGAAGCTTCATAATAAGCAATGGCAATTTATCATCAATGTAACAGTATCAATACTAGAAGCAACGCTTTAGCCAATCTTTCAATTGCTTAAAAGACACAATAAATGTTGCATGGATATGGTTATCACACAGGTAGATGACGGCAACAATAGGGTTAGTGAGTGTTAGTCTAAACTAGGGTTAGAAGGAGTTAAAGGTTGTTCAAGAGTGTTTGGAAGTTGTGATCAAAGGCACTCAAGTACAAGGTCTTAGATCAGTGCGCTATTAGGGCAAATGGAGTCAAACTGGTTGCAAATGTTGAAGGGCCGAAATGATAGTGATACGGCTAAAGACAAGAGGGTTTAATGTTGAAGTGTTGCTAAGGCAAGGCTTCAACAATTAAACCCTAAGGGAAAATCGCTCACTCAGGTGTAGAAACCCTAGGCCTTAGTGCTTTTTCCTCCTTCTCTAGCTCAAAAGACAAGTTAAAACAGCTAGCTTGAGTAATAAATGGTAGGGTTAAAGACAAGAGAGTTTGATGATGAAGTGTTGCTAAGGCAAGGCTTCATCAAGCAAACCCTAGGGGAAAACGGCTCACTAAAGTGTAGAAACCCTAGGCCTTAGTGCGTTTTCCTCCTCCTTTAGCTCAATGACAAGATAAAAACGGCTAGGCTAGAAGAGAAAAAGGTAGAGTGTTGCTATGGCAAGGCTCTAACATCTATCTTCAGCGAATTAAAATGGCTCTTAGCATAACTTAGTAGGGACATAAAACAAGGACACCAACATGTGCTTGTTCCCTAGGGTTTAATCCAACAAATTTCATCAATCTACAAGTAAAAGATACCATAACAGTTCAAATAAAAGAAAGACTGCACAAATTTACTTACATCCATCAACCATTCATTAAGCCAAACCCTAGTTGTAAACCTTCCACCAAGAGAAGGCAGAAAATAGCCAAAAAAGAGCCTCCTTCAACAAGTGCGCATCAAAATTTCAGCCAAAACCCTAAAAGAGGGCGCAAATTTCAGACCTCGACAAGAGTGAGTGAAAGATCATGAAAATAAGAGAGTTTTAGCTCTCTATTTATACAATAGCAATGACCTTAATTAAATTTTAGGTCACCAAAAGGCCGACAAGGCCAAAATACATAATAATATTGTTTTACATTAAATGTCATAATTTAAAACCCTAATCAAGCAAACATGAAGACGTCATGCCCCTTTAGGGTGACGTTAGCCCTTTCTAGGGCAACATGGGCCTCCTGAAGCAAAACGTTAGCCCTCCTTGGGCCTCTAGAAGCTGCCACATGTGCCAAATATGCCACAACTGCCTCCCAAAACTCCATATCGTTGGATGACGTCATGGGCCTTCCAAGGCCAACGTCCAGTGGAAAGGGCACAACCCCCCTGGGTAAGGTTCTGCCAGGCTGCCTCTGTGGAACATCCTCCACTTCTCTGATGCAAACCCCTCTGACCTATCTCTGCCCCCTATTGGGGTCTCAGCATCCATCTGGTGGGCTCTCAACCCCATGGAGGTTCGAACTAATCATCTTCCCATGTGTACCTGTCCAATATGGTAGTTTTTTGTCGAGTATGATCCTGCACATCAACAGATACGCCCTCCACGGGCTCATAAGTCACAGGGATCATAGCAATGTCAGTCACATCCAATCATCAATTTTATTAAACATGTGCATAAAACCCCTTTTACTTAGTCAAATGCTCAAAGACATTATACAAATCCGCAAGGCAAGTTTGGAGGAAGTGACAGGGTGTCCTATTGGGCTAGTGTCCACTGGATGTGGGATGTTTCCGGGAGAAATCAAATCCAATTCATGTTAGTGGATGAGGTGGATAAGGGATGTCCTGACAAGGGGTGCAGTGATAACAGGGAAATGCAAGGCTTACCTGTGGGTGCCTTTGTAGAAGGCGAGTTGCAATTGTCCTGGATGCAAATGTTTCCAAGCCCATTCATGCCTTTTATTCTTTATTGCTTTTTCTTTCAAGAAGCTAATCAGGGGACACTACCCTGGCGTGGTGACCAGTGGTAGCAATGTTACCCACAAGCACTTTCACATAAATGAGAAGGTTGGATCGTGATGAGACCCCCTTTCTCTTGGCTATGCCACCAAGAGCCACTACCCTGGTGTGGTAACCAGTTGCTAGTAGTGTCATACCACTAGATGCCCATGGACCTAATAGGCTGGCTCATGATGAGACCCCCTATCCTCTGACTAGGTCTTGTTTTATTATTTTTAATGAGTCCCTCTGTTTCTTGCTAAGAAGCCTTTTACCGCTTTCTCGGGGATCCCTGGGCGAAGCATCTCGAGGTTTTATTTTTAGGCTTTTGTCTTTTGCCAGTTGCTTTTACCCTCTGGGCCTTTAGCCCCTTCTTCCCACAAGGTAAGGTGCAACCCTTAAATGATTGGCCAACCCAATTCCCGGACCAATGTAATGGGATGGATGAGCAGGAGTAAGATGGAAAATGGTAAGTACGACGGGAGAGGACGATGACTCTTCCTGAATCCCCCCGGTGGCAACTCAAAACCTATGGGCACAAGCTTACTAGGGCATCCTATCATTCCCCCCAGACATGGTCAAGTGGATAAGTATAAGATCCAAGCACCCGTTAGAAAAAAAAGAACTAAATACACATATTCAAAGGTTTTGAGGATCAGAGTGACACATACCATGATACCCAAACTCATTACCTCATGGAGCAAGATCCATCTCTGCTACAGGACCAAGCCGAGGTGATGGATGCTGCTACTGCTGACAAAGTGGAGGCGTTGAAGGAAGAAAAGATGGGCCCTCTAGAGCCATGCTCAAGTCGATCTGGCTCTCGGTACTCCATGTCTAGGACCTGTGGGCCTCGAGACATAATCTCCTTAGTTATCCCTAAAGTGGGGGATAACACAACAGAAATTGTGAAAATTGTCGAGCCACTTGTTAAGGTGTTTCAGCTAGTGGATGGGGAAAAATTGGCCATGGGTTACATTTATGAGGCTATGGATCAGGGAAAGGAGCAAATAAGGGTAGCATACAAGGATAGAGTGACCAAGTATGGGCCTATTTGGGAGATCATTGATCATAGATGGAATAATCAACTCCATCGCCCTATACATGCAGCTGGGTATTTCATGAACCCAAGGTATCATTACAGAGCTTAGCTTGGAGAAGATTTGACTAGGGAAGTTAAAGATGGCTTGTATGAGTGCCTTGAGCGCATGGTCCCTTCTAAGAGTGAGCAGTTGGAGATACACGAACATATCACTTCTTTCACCAGAGCCTTCACTAGAGCCACAGGTACCTTCAGCAAGAACCTAGCAAAGATTGCAAGGGATGTGAATGAGCCAAGTAACAATTCCAAAGTTTGAAGTTCAATTGTTTAAACTTTAAACTTTAAATTTTATATACTTTATAATTTATTACTTCAAGGAACTAACTTGACTAACTATGTTTTTTGCAGCAAACTGGTGGGAGTCATTTGGCAGCCAATGTCCTCAATTGCAAAAGTTTGCAATTAGAGTATTGAGTCAAACTTGCAGTGCTTTCAGGTGTGAGCGCAATTGGTCTGTCTTTGAGAGGATTCACACGAAGAAGAGAAACCGTTTAGAATAGAAACGGTTAAATGATCAAGTCTTCATGCAGTACAACCTTCGGCTAAGGCGCAACCAATTGTTGAACAAAAGACCTAATTCAGATCCCATTGTGTTGGATGATGTTGATCCAACTTCAGATTGGGTAGTGGAGACTCACCCACCAGAGTTTGATGTTGACTATGATTTGGAGGTGGTTGAGGCAGGACAGGTTCAGATGGGGATGCATATCCACTATTGGGGCCCCACGGTCCGATTCCAGAGTCAGACATGGCAAGCCCTAGTGGAACTGCAAGCAGGCATAGCCATATACCTCGTGTGCCTCGTCGTACTCGTACTACTACAACTAGAGAAACTTCAGAGACTATAGTCACAGATGTCCCTGATGAGGACGAGTCTGAGGCCAAGTTCGAGTCCGAGTCAGAGACAGATGATGATGTCGAGGGCAAGGTTGTTCGTGCCATTTCTACTTCTAGCAATAGTGATGATTGATCGTTGATCATGTTGATCAATGAGATAGTGACTTGTAGTCTTGACTCTTGTTAGTATGTTATTTGTTGTTGTAGAGGCCATTTAGAGCATCCTTGATTATGTATTTACGTTCCGATCTCTAGATATGTATTGCACTTGGTGCCATTTTGATATATTCATGAGCATACTTTGGATATGGTGTCTCTAATGCTTTGGAAACATGATTTAAAATCTTAAAAAAAAAATCGTTAAAATTTAAATATTTTATGTATTTTTTTAAAAACCGGTTCATTACCAGTTTTGGTTGGACCCTTGACTGGTTCCGGTTTTTAAAACTATGCTTAAAGCATGTAAAATTTAAATCCAAACTTGAAAAAATTCAATATCTCAAAATTCACGTTTACCAATGCAACAATATTCAATCTCCAATGCAAAGAATAGTGTCTTATCTATAGAGTAATAGAGTCTCTTGTTTTTGAGCTAGGGTTTAGCAATCTTCTAGGGGTGTAAGCCCTTTTACTCCCTAGATAAGATAAACCTTAGCAAGGTCTTGCTACAAGGGTATAAGCCCTTTTACTCCTTGTAGCAATCCTTAATCCTTTTCAATAATAATAGCCTAAATTTTCTTGATGGAGGGTGTAAAGGGTTTAACAAAATAACCTTGAAATCAAGAAGAAACACACAAAATTGCAGAAATTCCTTACCAAATCCAAGAGATAGCATGCAAAACCCTTACTTATCAATGATATTCCAACGATTTTCCAAGAGAAGTCGCTAGCCTTTTTTCCACCAATAGACAAATGTTGCATCCATAATGACCAAGAAAACAAGAGATAGTGAATTGCCCAAAGAGGTCGAAATTTCAGTCCAAGAGTTATGTAATTCTCAAGTGATGATATATGAAAATGAAAAAGAGATGGCCTCTATTTATATGAGGCCATCTAAACCAATTTGTCCACATAAAATTGCCAACAACAAATTAAAAGAGGGTCGACCCCGTTTATTTTCCATTACAACTTACAAATATAAAATTTACATAAGATAAAACCCTAAAAAGGGTGACGTCATGCCCTAGAAGGGTGACGTGAAGCCTAGAAGTGAGACATTGAGCCTCAAAAAGCAGATCGTTGGGCCTCCAAAGGCCATGTGCCAAGCTCTCATGTGCTAGAGTGTCATGCCATGCATCTCCTTCCTTCAAACCACATCACATCAACTCTGGAACCATCAAGCCCACCAAAACCTAGCCTCAACATGACATCAAGAGCTTAGAAGGTGACATCCTAGGCCTCCAAAGGCCAACGTCCAGGTGCAAAGGGCTATGATGTCATCCTCGAATGTTATCAAAGTGCCTCCAAAGGCAATGTCCTCTATCTTTTGCACACAAAGGCTACGGGGTCTCTACCCATCCTGTGGGGTATGGCATCCATCCTTGGGATTTTCAACCCCCCATGAAGGCCAAAATGGCATAGTTCCTCCATGGATAGCTTTCACCTGGAAAGGTCCTGCAAAGACAAGCAAGTACACCCTCCAAGGATCCACAAGTCACATGTATCATGCCAAGTAAGCCACATTTAATAAAAGAACCACCCAAGCATGTGCATTAAATCCCCCCTTTTCAAACTAAACAAATGCTCAAAGACCTTATAAGATTTGCCAAATTTAAGTATGGGAGGGTTGTCATGGTGCCCTATTGGGTAGATCAATCCCCAAGTCAAAGAGTGTTTCCCAAGAAGACCCTCTCTAAGTCATGTAATGAGTATAAGGTGGATGGGGGTATGACTTTTGGTCATGGGGTTCTTGACATATCAAGGGCTCATATTGTCTCATCTATGGGTGACTTTGTGGAGGGTGTGTCGCATCCTTCGTTTGCAATGCAACATTTTTCCAAGCCCTTTTATTGTCGTTAATTTATTATGGTCCAAAACATTGAGTGTTATGTGCAACGGAAAGTAAAGAGCACCACAATGCCACTTGAAGTTAGGAACACATTGAGTGCCATGTGCACTGGAAATTAAAAGACACAGCAAATGCATTCCCCCATCAAGCGGGACATTTATTAATTATGTGTTTTCTTTTTAAAAGGTCTTTCATTTTTTATGGAGAACCGTTTCATTGCTTTCAGGACCTTAGGGCGAGCATCTAGATGGAAATTTATGGATTTTAACTTTTTCCAACTACAAAACCTCTGGGCTTTTAGCCCCTTCTTCCCATTAAATGAGGTAAAGCCCTTCTTGGGGTCAATAAGCCCAAAAACCCAAAAGATGAGGAAACAAAAGAGAAGAGGTGTGGAAAGTGGAAAGTATGTGCAGGAATGGTACGATGACCCTTCAAGGAGATTACCCCAGTAGCAACCCTTTCCCCGAGGGTGACCCACTTGCTAGGAAACCATGTCAACCACCAAGGTGAAATGAGGCAAAAGGTATAATTTCCAAGCAAATGTTTTCATAATCAAGAAAGGACTCTTTGCAACATGCTCAAATGCTTCAATTATTAAAGTGACACTTACACGAGACCAGAATTATTACCTCGTGAAGCAAGACCTATTGTGCCTTCTGGGCCATCCCTAGTGTGGTGGACGTTGTTGTTGTCAATCAATGGTGATGCGTGGTAAGAGGAGGGAATTTACCTGCTCATCTGGCTCTCGGCACTCCATGTCTTCAACCTGTGGGCCTCGAGACATCATCTTCTTAGTTACCCCTAGCCTGGGGGGTAACAATAGCAGTTTAACCATTTACATCAACAAGAGATGTAAAAATTTAATGACAAAATCAGCATGCACTAAATTATGTCATACACTTAGCAACCTAGAGATAATTGTCATCTGTGAACTCTGAAATGTATAAACCCACATTCAGAAATTATTATGAGCAGAAATACACATTACCAAGCACTTTTGCAGCGGAATAAACTCAATGAACAGCAATTACACATCCATGTAATACTAAGAAATTTAGGCAACTAGCCAGGGAAAACCCCAATGTGGGGAAACCCAAAGAGAGAGGGAGATTTTATTAGCTTCAGGAAAGATATATCAGTAGCAAGACTCCAAGAGAAAACCACTCACAGCACCCAAACTGTCCCTCCAAAAATCTGCCTTGAAAAACATGCCAAGTTCATATTGTTGTACGACCTGTTCAATACGACTACCCTTCAACAACAAATATCCTCAAGCTGCCTTGATTTTTGTGCCTTGCCTCAAAAAACGTGCCCACTTCTCTGTTGTACGGACTGTACGAATCCATACAGTACGACCTGTACAGATCCATACAGTACGACTTCCCTCACAGCAATAAATTTCAGCACTCACAAAACAAAGTTTTGCCTTGGGAAATGTGCCCAAGCTCTCTTGGGAAATGCACCCAGCTTGTTGCCCTTTCCTTTCCTCCTCAACGCTCTCTCGGAAATCTCTCAATCTCCTCTTCTCATTGTTTCTTGCACACTACCCAATGCATTCTATTATAATTCGAAAATGACCTTTCACCTTCCAAGTGTCTTTTCACCTTCCCCGTCCCTAAATACAAAGGCCAAGATCTAATCTTGCCTTTACATGATCAAGGGACATGATTCATTCACTCCAAAATAAATCACTTAAATATTAAAGTGCAATTTCACTTTATAACATAAGTGCACTTTATGAAATAAAGTCACTTTAATATTAGAAGGCACACTTCATTAAAAAGTTACTTTAATAAAAGAACCACTTTATTACAACTTTATAAAAACCCATTACAAAGTCAAGTGTCTAGTAGTGCAAATATGAGGCTACTTTCGCATACAAGACAAACATGCGGAGTACCTCCCAAGCTATAAAAGCTAACACTCCCTCTTAGCGAGGGATGTACTCGCTATCATCACCATCATCAGGTCCCATCACACTGTTCACAATAGGAGCTTCCTCTGAACCTGGAGCCAACCTCAACACCTACATAGAACTCGAACCAGAAGACCTCCTCCTAATAGCCACTATGAACCCTGAGCTCCTAGGAGAATCCACTCTACCCTGAGCATCGATTCGATCACACCAGCTGAGCCTCCTGCCAATGCGCAAAAGAGACTCCCTCTCTTCTCTCGGAATACAAGACTGAATCCTTGGGCCCACCGCAGTCTCACGAGCCTCCTACTCCTCATCTAACGCTGAATCATAACCCAAAGGTTGTCCTCGCAACATGTACAACCTATCCACCCAATTACCAATCAACTGTGGTTTAATCGGGTCCACACCCTCCCTGTAGATAAATACATGTCCCCTCTTGAACAATGTACAATATCCAACATCCTCCAAGGTTAAGATTGAGAGCAAGTTAACCCTCAACCCTGGAATAAAGAGAACTCCATCAACCTCCAGGAGTCCTCCATACTCGAGTCGAAATCTAACCCTTCCAACTCCACGTACAGCTCGTGCCATACCTCCTTCACTCTCCACCAGTCGGGCAAGACCTGTCTCTGTGATAATAAGGAACACTCGCCAGATTCTCGTCATGTGACAAGAGGCTCCACTATCAACAATCCATCTGTTATCACCCCCAAATCCTCCACTACCAACACTGGATACTAGAGTAACCAAAGAAAATTCCATATCAAACCTGGATGAAAAGTCTTCCATGGTTGTTGTAGCGGTTGTATCAGGCCCCTCATGTTCCTTCTTCTTCTTCCTCTCAAGACACTGAGATGCAAGGTGCCCCAACTAGTTACAACAGTAACATCTGACTTTACTCAAGTCCCTCTCGGAATTTCCTTTCTTCTGCCCCTTGCCCTTTGCAACAAGAGCAACATCTTCATCAGCTCCATCTGTCTTTTGTCCACTGCTCTGAGATCCTTCCCAAATCTTCTCCTAAGTGAAATCATCCCACAGTCTGCTCCAATCTAGAAGATGCTCATGAGCCACCACACACTTCACGAAGACTTCCCATTCCTTGGTGAAGCCTTTCAAGGCTATCCTCACCAACTCTGAATCCAATATGACCTCCCCAACTGCCGCCAACTCATCTTTCACTTGAGCTACCCGGGTAAGATAAGAAGACACACTCTCCCCCTTACCCATCTTGGTATCATGCAGTTTATCCTTAAAGGCCATCTTCTAGTTTTCATTCTTCGCCTCGTACAAGTTTTTAAGTGCATCCCACATCTCTTTGGTTGTCTTCTTCTCAGCCAAGTGAGGGATAAGGTGGTCCTTCACCACATCCAGAATAAGCCTCTGAACTCTGGCCTCCTTTACCTCATGTAAATCCAAAGCTATAGGGTTTGTTGATGGAACAACAACTATGGTGCTGACAAAGCTCCAAATCTTGTTCTCCCTAAAAATAGCCGACATCCTAACTTTCCATTGCAAATAGTTGGAAATCCCATTCAACTGATCCTCATACCTGATGCAAACAACCATCTCCCTGTCAATTTTTCAATGGAAGACAATCAATCAAGTTTCCCCCCTTCAAATCTTTCCCTAAAAATCTCACTGCTCACTATGACTCAGACCCCAAGCTCTGATACCATGTAGAAATTTAATGACAAAATCAGCATGCACTAAATTGTCATACACTTAGCAACCTAGAGATAATTGTCATCTATGAACTCTGAAATATATAAACCCACATTCAAAAATTATTATGAGCAGAAATACACATTGCCAAGCACTTTTGCTGCAGAATAAACACAATGAATAGCAATTACACATCGATGTAATACTCAGAAATTTAGGCAACCAGCCAGGGAAATGTGCCCAAGCTCTCTTGGGAAATGCGCCCATCTTGCTGCCCTTTCCTTTCCTCCTCAAAGCTCTCTCGAAAATCTCTCAATCTCCTCTTCTCATTGTGTCTTGCACACTACCCAATGCATTCTCTTATAATTCGAAAATGACCTTTCAACTTCCAAGTGTCTTTTCACCTTCCCCATCCCTAAATCTAAAGGCCAAGATCTAATCTTGCCTTTACAAGATCAAGGAACATGACTCATTCCCTCCAAAATAAATCACTTAAATATTAGTACAATTTCACTTTATAACATAAGTGCACTTTATGAAATAAAGTCACTTTAATATTAGAAGGTACACTTCATTAAAAAGTCACTTTAATAAAAGAACCACTTTATTACAACTTTATAAAAACCCATTACAAAGTCAAGTGTCTAGTAGTGCAAATATAAGGCTACTTCTGCATACAAGACAAACTTGAGGAGTACCTCTCGAGCTATAAAAGCTAACAAGAGAATAGAATTGTAGAAAATTACTTACCTCATCCAAGAATCAAGACCATAAAACCCTAATCGCAGAAATTATCCATCCAAATGAGCAAACCATCCACAAAAGACCCTCCTTCAAGCATAGTGCACAAGAGAAAAGACGAAGAAGGCTGAAATAGCAAAACGTTAGAAGTGTTACCCCACAAAGTGTGAGGAATTGTGATGATCCAAGTGAAAACGAACACTAGCCTTTATATATGAACCTAGGATTAGCGCTTTGTCCACATAATATAACAAAATCTAATTAGAAGTGGGGTCAACCCCTCATGCAACCTTCACAAAATGCCAAAATGCAAAAAAAATATCATAAGGGCCACATGTGTGGTGACGTCAAGCCTTCCTAGGCTAGGAGAGGGCCTTCAAAGGCCATGTGGCAACATCCCAAGGTGGAGTAAATGGCAATGATGTGTCTCCTCACCATGGTCATGCCAAATCATCACTAGTACCCCAAGGGTCCATCAAACCCTAATGCCATCAACCCTAGAAGATGACGTCAAGGGTTTAGGGTACTACGTACAAGCTGGAGGGAGTTGCATATCATCTCTACATGGTGTCTGGTTGTTTGTTGCTACAACATCTATGATCCAGTGAATAATAAGCCCTGGGGTGCTTTGCCCAGCCTATGGGATTTTAACCCATCTATGTGCCATCATGACCAAATCTACTCAAACCAAGCCCATCTTTCCGTCGTCCAAGGTTCCAAGGATGCGAAAGCTCATGTCGGAAGGTGGTGAGTCACTGGATGACTCACTGCTCTGCATCACACATGCCAAAGTCCTGCAATAAAGGCACAACGTCCAAGGTGAAAACCCAGGACGTCCCTCAAAGAACCATGTCAGGGCCATCCAAAACAATGCAAAGTATAAGACAAGGTAAACCAATATTCAAAAGAAATATTAGTCCTTGAATCATGCAAAGTAAGTTATTACTTAAGATATGAGCCATGCAAACAAATCACATCAGTATCCCCTTCAAGCATCACACTCTCCTGGGACGTCATGCGAGTTGGCAAGTTTGAATATGGGAGGGCCTTCATCCAACCCTATCAGGTGTGCCAACCAAGACAGGAAATAAAAGACCAAAGTAGAGGGATAGGTCCCAAGGAAAGCAGTGAAAGAAAGAAACCCTTCAATAGTAAGTGTGATAGTGGTATGAATTAGGGCTTACTTCGTGGCTTACGGTGTCATTAAATCCATTTCTATTAGCGTCTTTGTAGAGGGATTCCTTGTTACTTAAGATACCCTTTCCTCGGTATTTTTTACATTCTGAACCCCTTAATTGTCTTTTGATACCCAATTTTTATTTGCAATACCCAATTTTTATTTGCAAGTACCCTTTACAAGTTTCAAGCTTTATTCCTTCATTTTCTTATTGGGCTATGGTCCTTTATAATTGTGCATTCATTCGCATCAAGACAGGGGCGATTACCATTAGAGGGGGTAGAGCTCAAGCTGGCATGTGGCTTTTATGGTGGCCTTTATCATCTATAGCATATATATATATAGCAACCGCATCAACCTCTGGGCCTTCAACCCATTCTTCCCATGAGAGAATGGACCCTGACTCATTACTGAAGTTTGGTACACTATGAGAGGCTCCAGGATGGAAAGTGTTAAGTATGGTGGAGAACGAAACATTACCCTTGTAAGGGCCCCACAATAGTACCCCTTTTCCCTGGGCAGTGACAACATGGGACTAGGGCACAGAAGTTGACCACCAAGGTGAAGCAAGACAACAAACACAATTTCCCAAGCCAACGATCCATTATCCAACTTCAACCAAAGATCCCCATCCACATGCCCAACATTACGCACAACACTTTGCATGAAAGGACTAACATACCTCATGGTGACGTTGGCTTACCATCTCCCATACACTGGATTGCTTGGATGTGATGACCTTGGTTGATCTGTAGTTGTAGAGGTAAATGAGGGGGGTTGTTGGGCTGCTATCTGTGGACATGTTGATCATCATCATGATAAGGATCATTGTCTCCATTGTGAGCCACGAGACATGATCTCCTCTAGCTACCCCTAGGCATGGGGGGGTAACAGGTACAAAACGGCTTGGAAATGCCACCAACTGTACGATGTTTCCAAATTTGGAAATGCCATACAATACAGTCGACAGTGTTTCCAAGCCGGTTTGGCCATTTCCAATGACATTTCGGGCACGATTTTGGAAGTTTATGGGCCCACCTAAGTGCCCGAGAGGGGCACGAGACGCATAGAAAAATATCGCCATGTCCGCATCAGTTACCCTTTAAGACAAAATAGAGACGAGGGATCTAGCTTCGAGGAGTTTGTCACCTTATTAATTAATGGTAATACTAAATTCTTAAAATAAAAGTTGGCATTCTCCTTTATCTTACCTTTTCTATCATTTTAATTAAATTCTAGACATTACCATTAACTATTTCAATATGTTTGAGAGTGGTTCAAACCTCATTGGATTTCATATGGAGAAAGTAAAATTTCATATCCCATGTTGAATTCAACAAACTTAATAGTTTTTAAGTCTCAAAGGTTGGTAGGATCGTAGCATTTCCACTAGATTTTATCATGTGTGAGGGTATGGGATTGGCATTAGTCAAGACCACCAAGCTATGGGATTTTGCATCATGTAATCTATGAGAGTTAATATAAACGTGTGTCTCCTTCTAAAATTTCATTTATGTGTATCATTCTTTTTTTCTTGCTTATTTTCGTGCAAGATAATGTGTTATTTAAAAAAACTATATATCTATATATTTTGTATTTTTATATATCGTGTTTCCCCCATGTACCCATTTTGGGGGGTCACATATCCAGGCTTTCCCATTTCGAAAACTTGTACACATTTCCACATTTCGTGCAACTTAGCTTTAAATCTTCTAAACCATTACAAACAAAATATGTAAAGTTTGCTCATGTATATACCATGTACGGTGAATATATCAAAATGGTACCCAAAGCAATATATATATGAAACAAAATACATAATCAATGAGGCTCTAAATGGCCCCTAGAGTCCAAAAAAACCATGCTACAAGCTACTAGCCTACTCCATATCACTAATTAACATGATCAATCATCAAACTCATCACAACTATTGGAAATGGGATCCTCAGCATGAGCTACAGGACCATCATTTGGCTCCAAGTCCTCAGACTCATAAAACTCCTCGGGGACATATGCAACTATAGCAGTAGAACTAGTAGAAGGATGGCCAATGCCTACCATGACTAGTGTTACACCTACCCCTACTAGTGGATCTAAATAAAAACCAATCCACCCCAAGTCATCAATATCAAGAACAAACTCTGTTAGGTGACTCTCCTCTACCCATTTTGACATTGGATCAATATAATCCAACATAATGGGATCAATGAGAATAAGAATCTGGTCAACAACTCCTCCAAGCTTGTAGATGAGTTGTCACCTCCTAATTTAGATGTCAAATCCATTGCAAACAGCCCACAAGGATTGCCAAACAAGCTCCAAGCTCACTCTAAATCACAACTTTTCAAAGTCGCTTCAAAAACTCCAAATGCTCACAAATGCTCAATGAGAGAGGTGTGAGGCAAATAGAGGAAGGGGGGGTCTCTATATAGTGTGATTTTAGGGTTTAGGGTGAGAAACTTTAGTTTAGGTTTAAATTTTGTATATAAAAAAATCCCCCAAAATGGCACTACAGCTTGCAGGGAACCAACCCGATACAAAGTCGACCAAGTTGGATCGATTTGGTACCAAACCAATCCCTCAAGGGTCAACTTGGTCAACTTGACCTAGTTCAAGTCCGAGTTAACCGATTTTTTGTTGAAATATTGTAACTACAAAAAGTATTCTATTTATTATTGAGTCATTATTGATTATATCAATCCCCTTTTATGGATTGATCATGTCGAGCTTTGTAAATGACAAAATCCCCTTTTGTAGATTGGTCAAACCCTAATTATATCATGAAAATTAAGAAGTCGTCCCCAGAGCTAATTAAAGTGGTTTTAACCACTAAGTGAAGAAGTCGGCCCTGCCCAGTGAAGAGACACCTCCCTAGCGCCTGCCAGCTAATATAAATAAGAGAGGCTAGCACCTCATTCACTCACTCACTCATTCCACTCAACAAGTGCGCAAGTTTGGAGATAGTTGCAGTTGGGAGAAGAAGGAAGAGAGAGGTGCATTGCTCAGTGTTGGATATTCTCTAGTGTTTTGGCTTATCATCTTGGCATTGTATTGGTTGTCTATATTAAGGAAGTTTTTGTTGGGTTTTCTCCCCCACGAGGGTTTCCCAGGGTAAATGTTGTGTATCTTGTGATTGTGTTTCTCTTAGTGATCCTACCTATGTTATTGTTATCTAGTAAATTGAAAAGAAACTTAATAGTTGCTCTAAAATTAAGATGGTATCAGAGCTGAGCACCTTTCACTGGATAAGCAAAAACGTCATTATTGTCGCACAAGAAAATTAGGGCTTTTTATTGAAGAGGAATTTCAACCTAAAACTCATCAAGGAAGTGTGCCCTAGCCTAGCGAGCTCATTGGTAGCTTGAGCGCACTTTTTCAGTGGACAGAACTCCCAGAAAGTGAAGCCCTAGTTTTCACTAGTACCAGAAAACCAAGAAACCAAAACCAGTACCAGTCCAGAATTGCGTAAGCTCAGTTTCAAGGGGTAAAAGTTGGATTTTCAGAAAACTGACTGCACCTTGCTACTTGCCTCAGCCAAGCGCACCTCCTGGTAAGTTCAGATCTAAATTCTGAGCACTTTCATTTTTTGGTCATTTTCCCAGCTTCAAGTCAAGATGTCTGCAAGCACCAAGCTTATTGACAAGTTAGAAGGTGTGGATAACTTATGTGCCTAGAAGTATAGGATTGCACTCATTCTTGAAGAGAATGACCTAGCAAGATTCATCAAAGAAAATGTACCAGAACCCGCAGATGCTACAGCTAAAGCAAAGTACCAGAAGGACATGGTTAGGGCCAAAAGAATCATTGCAGACTCTATCAAAGATCACTTAATCCCTCAAGTGGCATCTAAGAACACTCCTAAATAGATGTTTGATGCCCTGACCAGATTGTATGAAGGAAGAAACATTAACCGTAAGATGAACTTGAGAACTCAACGCAAGAATACAAAGATGCAGAAAGGAGAAACAGTTCATGAATATTTCTCTAGAATCTCTCAATTCAAGGTACAGCTAGAAGCAATTGGAGATACCCTAGATGAAGATGAACTCATAATGACAGCTCTTAATGGTCTCACAAGACCTTGGGATGCATTCATCCAAACCATTTGTGCCAGAAAGGAAAAACTACAATTTGACGGTCTTTGGGAAGAATGTGTTCAAGAAGAAGCAAGAGTAGCTAACCGAGAAGCAATACTATTAAGGGATGGCGATCAAGCTCTAGCTACTCATACTAAAGGAGAAAAGAGAAGGCCTCACTTCAAGAAAGAGACCCGCCCACATAAGGAGTCTCACTCCCCAAATAAATTCATCCATAATGAATCTCACCCAAGCATATTCCAGAAGTTTCAGAAAGGTCAAAGAAGAGAAAAGGATTTCTCATCCTACCAATGTTACCATCGTGACAAGATGAGACATATTGCTAAGAATTGTCCAGCTAGAAGAGAAGAATACAAGAAGAGGAACAAAAGGCATCATGCCCATACAGTTGAAGATGAAGAGCCACCCACAAAGATGATTAAAGAAAAGATTGAAGATTATGTCTTAATCTCTACCCTCTCAGGATCAGTGTCACCTGGTGAGGATATGTGGCTCATAGATAGTGGTGCTTCCAAGCACATGACATGTCAGAGAGACATTCTCTCTAGCCTTACAGAAAAGAACTTTCCCCAGAAAGTTACACTTGGGGATGACTACCAGTACCCTATCAAAGGAGTAGGAGAGTCCAATTATAAACTTGATTCAGGGACCCCAATGAAGATGAAGGATGTACTATATGTACCAGGTTTGACGAAGAACTTGCTTTCTATCTCATCTTTAGATAAGAAAGGTTCCAAGGTTGCATTCATAGATGGTGAAATCCTCATGTGTCCTAAAGGAAAAACCATAGAAGATGCAATTGTTATTGGAATAGAAGAAGGTGGCCTATATAAATTAAAAGGTCACTCAGATGCAACCTTGATTCACTCCACTGAGAGTCCATGTGAACTTTGGCATAGAAGACTAGCTCACATCAACTACAAGGCCTTACCATATGTGAGCAAGGTAGTTACACGTCTGCCAAATTTCAAGGTTGATCATGAAGGTGTGTGCAAGGGATGTGCACAAGGAAAAAGCATCAAGAATCCTTTCCCGAAGAGCGATAGTAAAGCAAAAGGAGTCTTGGAGCTCATCCACTCAAATGTATGTGGCCCAATGCCATCCGCCTCTCTTAGTGGGTATGTATACTACGTATCATTTATTGATGACTATTCTCGCAAGACTTTGGTTTACTTCTTGAAATCAAAAGAAGAAGTGTTTGGGAAATTCAAGGAATTCAAAGCCTTGATAGAGAATCTTGCTAAAAGAAAAATCAAGATACTCAGGTCAGATAATGGAGGAGAATACACCTCAAAAGAGTTTGTAAGCTTTTGCAAAGATGTCGAGATTAAGAGGGAGCTCACCACTCCCTACAATCCTCAACAAAATGGTGTAGCAGAAAGAAAGAACAAAACTATAATGGAAGCAATGAAGACTATGATCCATGATCAAGATCTTCCAATGCACTTATGGGCAGAAGTAGCAAGAACAACAGTGTATGTACAAAACAAATTATCCCATAGTGCACTTGGGTTCAAAACCCCCGAAGAAATGTTCTCCGGAAAGAAGCGAGAAGTAAGCCATCTCAAAATATTTGGTTGTCCAGTGTT
Organism: Picea engelmannii; assembly: GCA_009831015.1. Taxonomy (NCBI): domain Eukaryota; kingdom Viridiplantae; phylum Streptophyta; class Pinopsida; order Pinales; family Pinaceae; genus Picea; species Picea engelmannii. The sequence goes on from ML823852.1 coordinate 52,563, forward strand.
TGTACACATTCCGAAAGAAAAGAGAACCAAGCTAGACCCTTCAGGAAAGAAGGGAATATTTGTTGGATACTGTGAGGTCTCTAAGGCCTTCAGAATTTACATTCCAGGTTACCATCATATTAAAATCAGCAGAGATGTAACCTTTGATGAAGATGCAGCACTCAAGAAATCAAGGAGATGCCAGCTTGAAAAAGTATATGAAGAAGAACCTATAGCTCCCGGAGTTGCAGAACCAGTGAGCGAAACCACAGTTTCCCCCAATGATGAGATTCATGAAGATCATGATATGAGAGAATCTCAAGAACCTCCCCAAATGACAATCTCTCACAAGAGAAAGCCAGCTTGGGTAAGGGAACTTATTCAAGATGGAGAGAGAAGTATGGTGCCCCCGAAGGAACCATGAGACAAGTTAAGAAACCTAAGCCATTCTCCAGTTATATGGCTTTGATGTGTGATCTCATAAAGAAGGAGCCTACTTGCTTTGAAGAATCCATTCAGAAGAAAGAATGGGCAGATGCCATGACAGAAGAATACCAATCCATTATAAAGAACGATGTATGGGTAATAGTTCCCAGACCGAAGAGCAAAGATGTGGTATCTTCCAAATGGCTATACAAGATAAAACATGTTGATGATGGAAGTATTGAGAAATATAAAGCAAGGTTTGTAGCTCGTGGCTTTTCTCAAAAGGAAGGCATTGACTATGAAGAGATGTTTCCTCCTGTAGCCAGATACACTTCTATCAGAACCATCATAGCCCTTGCAGCTAAGATGAAGTGGAAGTTACACCAGGATGGATGTGAAAACAGCCTTTTTAAATGGTGTCATTGAAGAAGAAGTGTATATAGAACAACCTCAAGGGTTTGAAGTTGAATATAGAAAGACACATGTCTGCAAATTGAAGAAGGCTTTGTACGGATTGAAGCAAGCTCCTAGAGCTTGGTATGGAAGAATTGACAGTTTCCTGACGAGCTTGGGCTTTACCAAGAGTAAAGTTGATTCTAACCTTTACTTCAAGGTTATGAATGATGAGCCTGTTATATCGTTGTTGTATGTGGATGACTTATTCTTAACTGGAGAAGAAAATTTCATCATTGATTGTAAGAAGAAGCTTGCTGCAGAATTTGAGATGAAAGACCTTGGCCTAATGCACTATTTCTTAGGTGTTGAGGTTTGGCAGAGCCCAGAGAAGATCTTCCTTAACCAAGGGAAGTATGCAGTTGAAATACTGAAGAGGTTTGATATGTTGGAATGTAAATCCATGAATACACCCATGGAAACAAAGTTGAAACTCCTGGTTGATACTTCGTCAGAATTGATTGATGCTACGCTATACAAACAGATCATTAGATCGTTGATGTATCTGACGAACACCAAGCCAGATATATGTTTTGTTGTGAACGCCTTGAGTTAATATCTGGTAGAGCAAAGCCAAGACGTGTTCCCCTTGTTGTTGCAAAACATGTGATGAGATACCTTAAGGGTACATTGGACTTTGGTCTCTGCTAAAATGGAGATCAAGACTTCAGACTGATTGGCTATACCGATTCATATTGTGCTGGAAGTGTTTCTGACAGAAAGAGCACTTCATGATGTTGTTTCAGTAGGAAGCAATCTAGTATTCCTATCAGCACAACAAAAGCGGAATACATTGTTGCATGTTCCGCCAGTTGTGAAGCCATATTGCTACGGAAGTTGTTGACAGGTCTATTTGATCTAGAGATGGAAGCAACCGTGATTCTATGTGATAACCAGAGCTGCATAAAGATGACAAAGAACCATGTGTTCCATGACAAGTCGAAGCACATAGAAATCCGGCAGATGTGTTGACCAAGCCTTTGTCTCGTGTAAATTTTGAGCACTTTCGAGACAAGCTTGCTATAGTCCGAAAGGACCTCCCTCGAAATGGGGAGTGATGTTGATGATACTATGGTATCCTGACCAATATCGGGTAGCTCAGTTAGGATTTTATATCCTAGGGGACTAACCATCCCTGGAAAGATCCCGAAGGTCCGGTAAGGACGGTCTGTCAAAGTACCTGTGCATGTATATGCTAGCTATGGTCAGTAGTGGTAGCTCCGTTAGGATTTTTATAATCCTAGGGAATCTTATGATTCCTGCGCAGATCCCGAAGGTCCGCTAAGGACGGTCTGTTAGAGTACCACGTGGTAACTCTGTTAGGATTTTATATCCTAGGGAATCTTATGATTCCTGGGCAACTCCTTAGGGACTGTCACAGTACCACAAAATGTTGTAACACCTACCTCATTCTGTTGCCCCATGATGATGATGATGTTGTTGCTCCAGCCTTCGTGTTGTGATGATGTTGTTGTTGTTATTGATGTTGTTGTTGTTATTGATGTTATTGACGATGATGATGTATTAGTGTTATACTAATCCATGCTGATGCAGATGATGATGATGCTACTCCAACTCCATGCTGTGAATGATGATGAGAAAAACTTCTGATGATTTATAGATATGCTAGTCAGTGTTTCAGATGTTGTTGATGTTGTTGCCCTCTCTCTCCTGACGATGTTGTAGAATACCCTTCTTGTTAAGGGGGAGTGTTGAAATATTGTAACTGCAAAGAGTGTTCTATTTATTATTGAGTCATTATTGATTAGATCAATCCCCTTTTGTGGATTGATCATGTCGGGCTTTGTAAATGACCAAATCCCCTTTTGCGGATTGATCAAACCCTAATTATATCATGCAAATTAAGAAGTTGGCCCCAGGCCTAATTAAAGTGGTTTTAACCACTAAGTGAAGAAGTCAGCCCTGCCCAGTGAAGAGACACCTCCCTAGCACCTGCCAGCTAATATAAATAAGAGAGGCTAGCGCCTCATTCATTCACTGACTCATTCCACTCAACAAGTGCGCAAGTTTGGAGATAGTTGTAGTTGGGAGAAGAAGGAAGAGAGAGGCGCATTGCTCAGTGTTGTATATTCTCTAGTGTTTTGGTTTATTGTCTTGGCATTGTATTGGCTATCTATATTAAGGAAGTTTTTGCTGGGTTTTCTCCCCCATGAGGGTTTCCCAGGATAACTAATATGTATCTTGTGATTGTGTTTCTCTCAGTGATCCTACCTGTGCTATTGTTATCTAGTAAATTGAAAAGAAACTTAATAGTCGCTCTAAAATTAACATTTTCAAAACAATGATCGCATTATGAGGAACAGCATGGTCGAAAAACATCATTCGCCACCTCCCACGTAAACAATGTGATTCTATAAATGAAAATTAGGTTGTGATGTCCTACAATCTGAGTGACTAGACTCTAGTGTAATGGTACTTTCTTTGGTTCTACAATTCATCTTTATCAGTTTTGTTTTTTTGTTGTGATTGGTACCCTATCGTGTTTCTATGTTGCCATCAACAATTGTGCATTTAACAAATAAGGAAAAGGAAAGGAACCACGTGTGGAATGATCGAATAGACTAGGAAAGATCAAGGACATTTATATTTACAAATTTGACGTGGCCAAGAATATATTATCATATAAGCACCAAAATTTAGTCATCTCTATCCTTGGATAATAAGAACACAACTAAAAGCCACCCTTGGATAGTAAGAGGTCAAGGACAATTGTATTTACAAGTTCGAAGTGACCAATATAGTTTCATGTAAGCACCAAAATTTAGTCATCTCTATCCTTGGATAGTAAGAACACAACTAAAAACCACCCTTCGGTCAAGCTAAGGGAGGACACAGGTGTGAGAATATTTAATGTAAACCCAACTTGAGAGGTTCATTGGACCTTTGGGACTGCTTCATTTATGGTTAACCACTTAAGTGGTTATTGCGCTCGTGCCCTTTGGGGTCTTAGAAGTAAACCCTAAATCTATTTATTGGGGAGGCTCTAGCGTCATTCGACACACACAATACATTGTGCTCTTTGGGATCTTCTTACAAAGATGTGCTTCATTGTTTAAAGGTGTTTCTAAACACCACCATTCCACTTGCATACCTTGGGCTCATCTTGAAACCCTAACATGGTATCAAAGCTATTGTTATGAGAGGAATAAAACTAAGTCTTGTGCAGCATGATTTTGATTTTTTTATGGGTATGACAACATGATTTTGATTTGTTTAAGGGTATGGCAACATGATCAAGCATGTAGGCTATTTAGTGTGAAGTGGAGTGTCGTCAAAAGCTTGTGACTAGTTGAAGGCAAGTAAATTGAAATGGTGTTTCAAAGAAGTCTACTGTTGCTATTAAATAACTCTGTCGTTTGTGGAACAATCGAGGCTATGTGTGGTGTGGCTTTCAGACTGATAATCACAGTGAAGATACGAGTGAAGAGCAATACCACTAATTACTAATACCAACCACCAAGTTTGGTTGAAAATCAATTATCTTTTTGCAATTGTATGTTGGTTATCTATGTGCTGCGCTCTTGCAATGGGTATGTGCATCCTATTTCATGGACGGATCCTTATAGTAGCAAATGAAGTCCCTTTTCTGATTTCTTGGCAGCTTCATACTTGCCCTTATGCGTTGATTGTTGCAAACCAAATTCATTCTATGTGGAATATGGCCCTCCCAATGAATGAGACATAGATCCATGAGGAATTTTGTGAGGTATGTTTTACATAATGCTGTGAGGAATTGATATCGGTTGAAGGGCCACAAGTGTGAGTTGCTATAGGGAAAAATGGAGTCACCTGTCTAGCCAGTACATCATAAAAGAGAAGTCCTCACCCTGTTGTGGCCACTATTATGATGAGGAGCCGCCATGAAGAAATGGTGAAGACCCCGTGTGAGCTGTCACTATGAAGGGAATCTAGACAGAATTATTCATGGCCCAACCATCCAAGAAAGACCGCGCGTGCCAAAGAAACTAGAGACCACCAATAAAGGAGACCCAAGGTAACTATGACAGGCAAACCTGGTAACTATGACAGGCATTATTTCACTCATGAGGTCTATGAAGTATTATGCTGTCCACCAGGTTTCAATTCTTGTTGTGGTCTGCCCCAACCAAATGGCATGAGTTTCAAAAAGATGAGGCCGGCACAAATTTAACTGAATAGCTACCCCTCTGCACCCAATTTGAAGGAAATCTTTGCTATGCAGTGCAGCCCCTTCGTGCATATTTCTTGAAGCATTTTGAAGCACTATATGGCAATCAATGGATGAAATATAAAATTACTTTGAAAAAAACTTAGGGATGCATTCCAAGCCCATAATTCAAAGAAATTGCCCCAAGGCTGTCCCATTATTTACTAAAAGATCGCCTCATTCATACTCAAATCTGCAACCTTTCACTGCTGAATGCATTCCTACATGAATAAAAAGCTTGAGGCCTAAAAAGAATCCATTCCGGGTTATACCCAGAGCCCACAATGGAACCTGGCACGCACAGCCCTGTTCATTGCATATGTGCATACCTATTCCATTAAGTTACACACAGCCCAAAATTTTTATGATCTCCATATAAAAATCAAAGGGTGGTACCAACAATCTGGACAAAAGATTCAAAACCCACCTCAACACAATCCAGCTGAAATAAGATCTCGAATAGATTTCAATCCAGATACCAGTAATTCAGATTTTATTCAATTGAGAGAGAAAGAGAGAACTTGCCTGGAGGCCATCGGAGAACAAACAGTAACAAGATGGCTGCAATTCCTGGATTTATCATTGATAGCATTCGTCCCTCTGAATTACAATCTGTGTGTTTTTTCCGCAATATTGTGGATGATTTTACTTGAAACCTCGATCTAATTAATATTCTGTACGTCTTCCCTGTATATTGAAATGAATGTCACACGAAAGGCCTGACGAAGGCCCTCTCCACGCTTTTGTCTCTCGACAGTGGGTCAATGCAATGAAAATCTTTGGAGAGATTGGAATATAGGTGGCGGTCTAATTCGTGATCTATAGATCTGGTTGTCGCCGCTATATAAGGTGGGGGGTCGTCAATTGTAGGCAAACTAGGGTCAGCCTAAGGTAGTGAAACCCGAAACCAAGCCCGGCCTTGCCAATTATCATTTTCTTTGGCTTTGGGAAATGTTTTTCTCAAACAAAAAAATTCCAAAAGAGTTGCATTATACACTGTAGTTATAGTGAAATTTAGAGATGATATGTATTAAATAATTTGAAAATTAAACGAAATATATATTTTTTATTTATTTTTATAATGTAGGCTTGCATAGTAAGGTTAGGTTATGTTCAAGTATTTAATTTATAAGCAGTAAGTATTAAAAATAGGAGGTTTCTTATTACTATTTCAAATTTTAGAAAAAGTCATTCAATGTTAAAAAAAATTGGATTTGAAATAAATGTAGTTTCTTGAATAGGAGATAATGGAGGGGAGGCTCTCCAAAATATCAATAAGAATAATAAGAGTAAAATAAAGTTGAATTAGTAGAAAGAAATTATTAACACCGAGTTAAAAGTTCAAAATTACCTTTCCATTATTGTTAATTAATGAAAGAAAATTAATATTGCAAAGATACTAATAAATTCTCGTGACCATCATATTGACATGGTACTTTGGACAAGACCTAAAGCATCTTGGAATGAAAGAATTTTGGAAGGCAAATAGTGTAGATGGTAAAAAACACTTTCTCTCGGAATGTCTAGACATAAAGCACCTTGGAATGAAAGAATTTGTAAAATTTGCAAGGCAAATAGTGTAGAGGGTGAAAAATGCTTTCTCTTGGAATGTCTCGCCTATAAGGACAATGGATCTAGTTTTCAAAGCATTTGTGATAAACCAAACTCCATAACTTGTTAACTCGTAATTATCAAATAAGTTAAGGAAATTTCATTTCCAAGTCATTAAATCATAGAAACAACTAGATAAATCAAACTAACTAATTTAAATTTATAGGTCTAACATACTAAAATTGGTTTTAGTGATTAGTGATCAACATTATCATCATATGCCATCAAAATTATTGAGAACGTCTCTTTGGACTTTACCTACATCTAATGAAGGGGAATTTGAACATGGATCTAAGGTTTATACAACTTTAATTGCTTTATAACTCATTGTTAGATCACATATCCATGCATAATTCGCCTCTTCCAAATGCTTCATTATGTGATAAATTGCCATGAAGATATAACCAAAAATTTCATAACACTAACCAAGGAATATTCAACATGTAATTTTCCAATATATATTTTAGTATAATCGTAAATAAATTAAAAATGAAAGGAGTGTTTTCAATGGAAGTTAAGGAGGAGTAATAGCTCCTCCATTATACTAAAGACTTGTAAGTGGAGGAGCATATTTTTGTCTTGCATGATTATTACCTTAAGTATAAAAAAGCTAAGTTTTTGGAGGAGGCAAGAAATCACTGAAAGGGGCCTATTGACTTTAGGAAAGTGGGTTCCAAGGCATATGAAGGTGGCAAAAGGTAGGACCTTTGATGGAGGGTCAAGTGCTTTCAATAGTCTAGATAGGCTCATCAACTTGTAGAGACAAGGGGGAAAGTCTAAGGCAGAAGGAGTTAAGGAAGATATTGTCATTATTCATAAGGTAGCATCAAGTGATGAAAGGGTTGGGGTTTCACACGACCATCCAAATTAGGTCATGGGGTTTCAATCTCAAGAGTTTGGTTAGGCAGACAAATTCCTAGACAAGGAATTGAGTAGATAAGGTTCTATGGGAAGAAATTTAGACCTAAAAGCACTCAATGGAAGAGGAATTCAAGAGATTAAGGGTAAGGAGGACAAAACCTAAATAGAAGGAGGAGGTCCAAGCACTATGTCAAAAAGAGAAAGAAGGTGGTAAGAATGGTGGTCGAAGAAGATTTCTTCCTTGAGAAAATATAAGAGTTTTAGGGGCTAGCTCTGACTAGTCATTTTCATAGCTGTGAGATGGTAGAGGAAATCATTAATATCTTGGATGCATGCATAATGGCTTTCGATAATAGGATATTTACCCATGTATCATGTTATGCCTAGAGGTTGGCTAGGGTTCGTATTGAAATCAAAAGTAGATGTAGGGAAAGTTTTGGGGAAGCAATGGTATTAGGGATTGTCAATATTAGCATTAAAGATATAGCACTCATGTTTCAACCCAAGAGCAGAACCTATTACCATGTTGCTTCCATGGGTTGAGTTTCCATGGCTTCCCCCAAAGTGATACATTGATAAATATTTAAGGAATCTTGGTGATAATATAGATAAAACTTTGGATATTGACTACTCCTACAAGACAATCTCCTAGGGGATGGTAGCAAAGATTATGGTGGAGGTGGTTATCAGAGAAGGTTTGCTTAACAATATTGAGATCGTTATTGGAACTCACACCCGTAGATAGATTCTAAACTATATGAGGATTCCATTTAGATGTGTGAGATTCCATTCATACAAGCATGTGGCAAATGAGTGTAGTTTTAGTTTCACTGATAAGGTATGGAGGAGAAAATCTCAACACCAAAACAAGGAGATGTTGAAACCTTCAATTATAAGTGAAGAAGTGATAACAATACCTAGAGTTAAAGAAGACGAAGGGTAAAGGTCAAAAGAAGTCTCAATAGAAAGCTTGTTGCAAGAGATAGAGAAGGCTCCAGAAAAATGCTAGAACCTTTTGGTCATTGTTGTTCCTCGAGTTGTTCCTGGCAAGGGAACAATGCCAAGGCACCCTATGGAGGCTTTTACACCTCCCTACTTTAGGCTAATTTGAAACAATTCAATAGCCCGAGAGGGTATCCCTCATCAATAATTAAAGATTGGAATGGAAAGGCATTTTCATCTAAACAGAAATTACTTTAGAATAAAGAAGAACATAGCACACATTCACAAATAAACTTAAGATAGACACCTTTATCCAATTTTAAACAAACATAAAGAATGAGTTGAAGAATAACACAACAATCTTCACCTCAAATATCATCAAGTAACATGAAATCAAGTTTGACCACCTATACTTATTAGAAAACATGTTCCTTAGAAATAGATAACAAATAAAGCAAATAACTGCTAGAATAAAATGAACAAGGATATCGTTCAAAGTGTGTTTTTCCCATGAAATACTAACTTCCAGACAAGCAATACTAAATACAAGACATTGTTAAAAGGTGTTGCTAAGCATTTCAATATATAAACAATCTTCTTACAGAACTCACAACATATTCCATGATAACAATGTATGTTAATTGAACATATATTGAATTAATAAAGAAACCAATGCACATTTCCAATTAAAGATCGTGTCTTTAACCTTTCATGTACATCATTATGTGACCACATCCATATACAACAAAGAAAAACTAAAAATAGACAATACTTTTAAATTAAAATTGAATAGTGAAAACAGACTATTCAAAACCAGTGGCGGATCTAAAACACAAGACTTTTAATGTCATGTGTTATGTACAATAAAATCCAAAGTACAACTATACATCCTCGCCAGAGTGAGTACTTACATTCCTAATCGTTTCTATAACTATCCCCTTTTTCACATATATCAATATCCATGTGGAGTTTACGACCAATTTGATTCAACCTAAGCGAATATATTGTCACCTATCAACTTAGGGATATAATTTAAACTTTTTGTTTACGTCTAGATGAACTTCTTGGTCTGATGAATGAGGCTTCTTTAGATATGGCTCCTTTGTCTTTGGAGAGCATTTCCTAACATTTTGGTAGCATAGACTGTGTTTCCTTGAGTGTAAGCTCCTCATCTCAAAACATTGAGTTCTTCAATAATGGGGTCTTAAACTTGTAGTGCATGATCTTGTTCCATTCAAGCCATGTGGGAATAGAATTACTTAGTATCTTCTTGTATAAAACTTCAAGGTCAATAAGTAGTTAAAAAGGAATTGGTGGTTACACTCAATATAGATCTTGTATAAGAGCTAAAACTGAAAAAAAATCATGAGATAAAGAATCACTTATTTGATTTCCAAAAAAATTCTTATCACTTTGATCAATAGAATCTGTGTCATCACAACAAGTTGTTAAATCACTCTCATAAACATGTTATGGAAACATCTAGAACTCCAACATCCATGGGAAAGGTAAACCATACTTGCAAATGGGTGTAAATTGATTCTTAAACTCCTTTGTTATTTCCTTCACCTCAACAATTTTGTCCTACAAAGTGATAATTAATTTCTTCTTTTCATTTACCTTCCTTATATTGAGAACCAAAGCAGCCCAATCTTTCACTCCTATAGCTTTCAAGGAACTATTTGAAAGTGGAATAAGAAATTGAATAATTTGTCCAGTCTCTTTGACCTTAGAGGATATGTCAGGCAATAGCTTATTGACATCAATCTATGCATTAGTTATTATAGTAGTTTCATAATATTGAAACAACTCAAAATGTGGTTTAAGGGCACATATTTGTTCAATGATTTCATCCCATATTCATCACTTAGCATCAATTAAATACTTCTTCTTTGAAATCGGGTTCAATGTCTTCTTTAACAATTTATCAAGATCATCATGGGCTTTCATTAACAGGTTTATTTCTTCATCTTTCTTGTTAACCTGTTCTTATAACCCCTTCAACTCTGACTTATTTTCTCTCTTAATCTCATCTATCTTTTCTTTGTTTGAATTTTTCAAACTTTTGATTTGATTAGTCAATTATATAACTTGGGCTTTACATGTTGTTATTTTATCTAGCATGTCATCAACACTGTCTTCATTACTGAAGAGGCACATATTTTAGCATCATCATCATCAAAGACCTTTGACAAAGATTTAAAATCGGAGGATTTCTCAGTGAGTTCCCTTTGTAACTTTTCTATTTCAGAAGAATATTCTTCGAAAAGCTTTGTCTTTTCCCTTCTAAGCTCTTCTAATTCCTTTATTAGCTATGAATTTTTTTCCCGGAAAAAATATGTACTTTATTATTTGAGATGAAAATCAAAGTACATTCCAAATGTGCTTGAAGCATAGTCACAATTGTCAATCTCTTTAACAAAAACTAGCAAGGAAGCTTAAGATAGCTTCAAACTATAATAGACAACAAAATACCTAAAGTCATGGCTATGAATATCTTCAAATACATCGGTGACCATACAACCATAAAAAAAGACATAGATTGTCATTCAATACAAATAATCATCTTTCATTTTTAGCAAAGGCTAGTTTCTATCTCAAATCAGTTTGCTAGTAGGTCCTCAAGGCGACCATGGAAGAGTGTTCCATCTTCATGTGAAAGAACCTGATAATTTCCAACTGGAAGGTCCAATCCTTCCTTTGAAAATGAGTTAGCCTTCTCATTGAATTGTGTATAAACATGGGCATATTGAGCATGCAAGAAAGTAGAAGAAATATATTGTATCTATTGTGCAAGTTCCTAGAGGTTTATGTTGAGAATCTGAAGCTCATTCGTCATCCATTTGACCACCAGAGAGGAGTCACCCATCACATGTCCAAGAAGAAAAAAATTTGAAATAACAAAGTTCAAGAGGTAGAAAAGAGATAGTAACTCAACTTTGTTATTGGTCCCCCTCCCAACATCGACTTTAAAGGTATAAAAATGATGTTCAGTAATATATAAAACAAATCCCAAGGAACACAAATGTTTGTCACCCTAGCACACCCCTTCGAAAAACGACCAAGGTCTACTTTGATCAATGTCTAAGGGTGGCACCTGCCTAACTAGTTTTGTTTTAGATGGAGCAGAGTAAGAAATAAAAAGATTTATAGCTCGAGACGCCATGATCTTAGGAACTAAAGATTTCTCTTCAAATATTGGTGTATTGAGGGAAAACCAGTTTCTCCACACAGTAAATAAGGGAAGGGCTTGATAGGTTTTCAAATCATTTTGACTAAACCAGTCCTAAAAACACAGATCGACTCTTTCATTGTTCTAAACCCTGTGGATCTTGAGAGATTTGTTTACCTCATGCCATACTTCCTTTGTGAAATTCCATCTAAGAAAGAGGTGTTGTGAGTCTTTATCATTTCCTTTGCATAAATAACACAACCCTAGACCACAAAAATTTCTTTGTTGCAAAGCTTCCCAGGTTATAACTTTATCTCTAAGCACGAGCCCCATCAAGACTATACTTTTAGGTGAATCATTTAATTTCCATAAAGGTCTCCACCACCAAATGACCTCTGAGATTCTTTCCTCAACGACAGTCTGGTATCTAATCTTCGCACTGTAATTACCCCCCAAGCTATTATAAATCCACACCAACTCATCCTTATTGTTTTTAATTTAGATGTGAGCATTTGATAAGACTTGAATATATCTATCCCAACCCAATCTTCAGACCTCGGTAATACCCAAATGTTCAAACAAGAGCCACCCCTATTTCCAGATGGTCATAGAATCTTGGTCGGCTATCCTAGATAGAGTGGATCCACCATGTTGTTGTAGGGTTTGGAACATTTCCTCAATACATCCCATGATAGCATCAACACCTTTACCTAGGGATTTTCCAAAAAGGTTGATATACTTTAAACCCCATCCCCCTATTTTTTGGGAAGTGCGACATATTTCCAATTTGACAAGTGTAAACCTTTGTATTCCCCACTCCCTCTCCAAAGGTAATTGAAGCACAACTTTCAAATCAATTCTAGAGAGCCCTTAGAATGTAAGCCAACAAATACCAATAAACAAGTGTTGCTTCCAAAACCAATCTAACTAATATTAGTCTCCCAGCTCTAGACAACAACCTGTTACACCATAAATTTATTATTTTTTCTACCTTCCCCACCAACCATTGTCATTCTTCCTCCTTATAATTTTTTGGCTTTATTATGAACTCAAGGTACTTGAAGCCTTCCTCTAATTTCCCCCATTGAGAAGGAATCAAATCTCTCAATCCTCTCATAACATGAGCCTTTAGAGCATTGCTAAATGCCATTGATTTCATCTTGTTAATCTCCATCCCTGTTCTCAAACAACAAAGGGTTAGAATGTCCAACATCTTCCTAATATCCTAGTCATTTCCATAACAAAAGAGCAAAATGTCATCTACAAAAAGCAGATGTGTTAGAGAGATCCTTCTTCCAATCTATATACCTCTTAAAACCCTTCTAGACTTGGCATCCATAATCCACCTTCTTAAACCCACGGCTACAAGAAGAAATAGGTAGAGAGATATAGGACAGTCTTGGTGCAACCCTTTGGAAGGTTTGAAGAAAGGAGCAAATGAACCATTTATTAAAACAACCATTTGTGGCGTAGTCACATAAGCCATTATCCATTTTATCATTTGTAATAAGAATCCAATTTGAAGAAGCATAAGATGCAAAAACTTCCACAAAACCCTATCATAAGCTTTTGATAGGTATAGCTTTAGGATTAAGGACATAATGTGTTGTGTCTTAATATTGTGTAAAGCCTCTTGGGTTGCCCCATCAACCTCATTTATGTTTCTTCCTTATAAAAACCCAAATCGCTCAGCCAAGATAACTCGAGATAAAATTGGCTTAATCTTTCTAGAGATCACTTTAGATATGATCATGCAAACCATATGGCACAAGGATATTGGTCGTAATTCATTGAAATTTTCAGGATGACCCACCTCCAATACTAAGGCTAGAAAAGTCACATTGACACTATCGGGCACTTTGCCTTCATATCGAATCTCTTCAATCAATTGAATCAAGTCTTCCCCATTCAGGTCAAATAATGCAATATAGAATTTGATTGTCCACCCATCCAGACTAGGGCTATAGTCCTTTTGAAAAGAGCACTTTACTATTACAAGTTCATCCTTAGTAGCGTCCCTGTAAAGATCCTCATTCTTATTTTCCTCCACCATATGAGGGTATTTAATTATTAGGTTCATTATCTCTCCATGAGGGCATGGATCAACTTCTTTGAAGATTTTCCCAAAGTCATAAACACTTAAATCTGCTATGTCTTTAAAGTTTTTGACCACATGACCTTCCTCATAATGAAGTTCCAAGATAGTGTTTTTAGATCTCCTATAATTTATAAAGATGTGAAAAAATTGGTGTTATGATTCCAAGAGGCAATCTAGGTAGCACAACACTTAATCCTCTAGTTTTTCTCTTCCTCAAGTAGAAGTTTCCCTTTTTTATTTTCCAATTTTTAAACTTGCGTCATCAAGTAAACATCCTTGATTACCACAAAGAATTCTATCAATATTCAACTCAATCTCCCTTAAGTGAGCACCTCTCATCCTATGTTTGGAAACTAACCAATCCACTACCATCTGCTTAATATACTTTAAGGAGTCAACAAATTGATTGCATGCCGAAAATGTCAATGCGGGGTCAAAATATTTCCAGTGTGACTTGATTAGATTTTGGAATTCATCACCCTCAAGCCAGGATGGATTGAATTTAAAAGGAGCCTTGTGATTTTATTCCACCATAACCAACTCTAAAACAATTGGAAAATAATCTGAGAATCGGATCCTTTCAACCCAAGATCTAAACCAGTTAATTTGTTCACACAAATCCTCATGCCAAAGGAATCTATCCAACTGTTTAGACATTTCCACTTCTCCAGAATGATTTTTCACCTAGGTTGGATTAATTTCCACTAGAGAAATGTCTACAAACTTATATTTTTCCATCAAATCTGGAAAAAAAGGAGATTAAAGGATCTGATCGTGAACTAGATCCCCAAATTTCATCTCGGTGTAAAGTGAAGTTTGAATCCCCTCTGATGGAACTTCAACAATCTCTTTCATCTTAGAAGTTCCCTCCCTTGGACTTAAAATTCCTCTTTATTTTCCTCCCCTTCTGATCTAGGTGGACATCGGTGGTTGCCAACCTATTCCATTGGCTCAAAATACAGTTTCCATCTTGGCAATTTTTCTACAATTTTTTGGGTCCCAAACTTTCGAGGTCGTTTTGAGGCCCTAAACAACGTTTTTTTAACATGGAAACACCCAACAAATTCCATAGGATTGCATTCGGTTGATCGAAATGTTTACTCCTTGGATAGACCTTTCCAACGGGGTGCTGAGCACCCCAACCCTTGAGAAGTTGACGTATCAACTACCCCCATCGGGGCCCATAAACCTTTTGGTGTTTCATCTTTCGGGGTTAGTGTTTTGGATGTTTAGGGTTTTCTCATTTATGCTTTATGTTAAAAAGGACTTTGGAGCCTCGTTGTAATCATCTTCTTGCGAATGTGGGTAGCCATCACATCTCTTCTTAGAGATAAACTACCACCATTATAGCGAGTTCATTTCACTATGTATTTTCTTTTACAGTCTATGCATATTTCATTCTTGAATAGAAATTGAGTATTACCATATCTCTATGTTTATGTCTTATTTACGTGTTTCATTTTGTTCCCTCATAGATTTGGATCACCTTCACATCACCACCTTCCAATCAAACAATATTGTTTTATGCTAGGACCCAGTTCTTCTTGACTATGACTCGTTGCTAACAAGCCCTACCAACCCATTACCTTCATCCTTCTCTTTAGAAACGGTAGCATGTTCACCAACATTGTGGATTATAGGATTTCCATAAAGTGTATCTCCTCCCTCTTCTGAGCTTGAGATAGACTAATGCACCTGCCACCTTCACCAATACCCATGTCACATTTTCCTAACATAAAAATTAATACACCTTCTCAATAACTTGCCATCAACTTGGAGCCTTTAAGCTTGATGGGATCCATCGAATGATTGCACATGCTAGGAGAAGTGCCATATTGTGACATCTGAGTGCCCACAAGAAATGGGCACCCCACCACATCACCCCTACCATCAGACTGACAAACCCTATCTATCAATTCACCAATTGAAGGCTTGATATGATGGATACAAATATCCCCCTCAGTGAGAGAGTCCTTAGAATAGTCTACGAGGAAATACCCTATTAACTTTGCCATCATTTCAATCAACTATGAATTTATCTCCCTTAGCTTTCCATTTTCTAATGCTAACATATCCTTTTCTTTATAAGCATATATTAGTTCCTTAGACTCCACTAGCTCATTTTGAGCTTGGACTTGAGAATCTTGATTCAACATCTTTCGCCTCCATCAAACCCTTTACTCTTTCATTACTTTTGGATGGATTACACAAAGTTACAATATTGTTTTCCAAATCTTTGATTGATTCATAAATGAGGGACTGAGAGTCCACACAATTCACCAATATGGATTCTTGATGGAGAATAAAAATTATTGTCTTTTGCAACTATTGTTAGACTAGAGTATGCTCTACCATATTAAAATAAGGGTATTCATACATAGTTTGAAACCTCTATGTCTATGTTTTGCTACAACCACTATGAGTTCCAACTCTAA
>ML823853.1:0-16800 GCA_009831015.1 Picea engelmannii
GTCCAAGGGAGTTCCACCGATGCCTCTGCATCCTCAAGGTCCGAAACCCTGCACACTCAATGAAACTGAGTCAATAGCACCTGTATATAGCAATAGTAAAACATCCTGTCATCAATCATGACGCATCATCATCAAGGTTAAGTTGTTCATCATCATAAAAATCCAGATCACTTGCGAGCAAGTGTCCTCAAAGAATAAGTTTTGTTAGTGCGCTAGAGCGGGATGTTACACAAATGAATTAAACGACAATATTTCCGCCTAACAACTATTTATAGTCACTACCACCTGGGAATCCTTCAGGGACGTTATTAAGGAACAATACTACCCTGTTGGAAGTTATGAGGACTTGTATACCAAATGGACCACACTGCGGCAAGAAAGAGACCAAGTAGTGCCAGAGTTCACAAATATCTTCCATACCTTGCACACCAAGCTGGGTATCGAAGATTCAGAGCGACATCTGGTGCTCAAGTATCTCGGTGCTATGCATAGATACATCCAGACCGAAATGGAATTTTTAGACATCTCATCCTTGGGCACGACCTACTGATATGCTGTCAAAATCGACCAGAAGCTCAAACAAAAGACGCGACAATTTTGGCTTGGGAACCCCTCATAGAAAAATCCAGGAAAGGGCGACCCCAACCCACAGAATAAAGGACAGAGAAAATATCGACAGTATCAAGACAACCAGTCCAAGCCACAATTAAAGAAGGACATAAAAAAGACAAAGAAAGATACTGGGAAGTGGTGCAACTTCCATAAGAGCCCTTGGCATAAAACTGTTGACTGCCACTCAAAGAAGTCATTTGTGGCCAAAGTGAAAGCCTTTGAATTAGATGCAGGTTCCGACTCCGAGTCAGAACTAGAAAGGGGAAGACAGATCATTGATGCGGAACCGAGTGCCACCGTTGCTACCACCAAGCTCCAGCTTGGTGAACCAGACAAGCCAGAAGAAGGAGAGCGCCTCTTCCATTCACAGATGTGGGTAAAAGGCACCCCACTACACTTCATCGTTGATAGCGGTAGCTGGAAAAGCCTTATCTCAGCAGAGGTTGTCAAGCGGATGACCCTGGCAACAACACCGCACCCACAACCCTACACCATTGGATGGCTCCGCCATTGAAGCGATCTCTGCGTCAGTCAACAGTGCCAACTGTCGTATGACATCAAGCCATTAAAAAATGAGGTATTATGTGATGTTTCTCCTCTCGAAGTTTGTAATGTTCTTTTGGTCCAACCTTATTTATGGAAATTTCATACTGTATATGAGTCTAGGCCTCATAGTGTTATTATTACTTTGAACATGAAATTGTACAGGATACTCGAGGCAGTCCCTCCTAGTGATATTTTTTTGATCTTTGCCAAGCAATGTAGGAAGGTCATCTCTCAGACCGAGAAATCTGTCTTCTTCGTGATTCACTCTCAGAGTGAGCGAGAGATTGCAGCCACATTCAGGGCCTCCGTGGCCAATCTCTCCACACAACAGAAGCAAGTGGATAAGGTTATGGAAGAATACTCATATATCTTTTCCTCTCCTACCGGGGTACCTCTGCACTGCCAGGTCAGGAATCCGATCATTTTGACACCAGGCGCACCAATACCTAATGGGCCAGTCTATCATCACTCTCTGTTAGAAAATGAGGAGATCAAGAGGCAGGTCCAAGAACTGCTCCATAAGGGGCACATCCATCCTATCTCATCGCCTTGTGGGAGCCCAATCGTGTTGGTGCAAAAGAAAGACGAGACTTGGCGATGATCACCAGGACCTGAATAAAATCACAGTCCGAAACCGGTACCCATTTCCTTGAATCAATGACCTCCTTGATTAGCTCACGGGGGCCAAATACTTCAGTAAGATTGATCTGAAGTCTAGTTACCACCATGTCCCAATATAACAAATAGATGTAGGGAAGAATGCCTTCAAGTCAAAAGAAGGTATTTTTGAATGGTTGGTCATGCCCTTTGGTTTGACAAATGCTCCAACAACTTTTATGAGGATGATGGACGATATCCTACGACCTTTCAGCAATAATTTTGTAGTGGTGTATCTCAATGACATCGTCATCTACAACAAGACTTGGGTGGAACACTTGCAACATATTCAGTAGGTTCTTCACAACCTTCGACAACACAAACTATATACAAACTTGGAAAAATGCTCCTTCGTCATGGACATGGTCCATTACTTAGGCCACATCGTTGATCTACATGGTGTGCATGTGGATCCAGCCAAGATCCAGGTCATTCGTGACTGGCCAGCCCCAACCACACTCACTGAACTTTGAAGCTTCTTGGGCCTTGCAAATTTCTATCGTAGGTTCATGCTGGGATTCTCTCATATCGCATGGGCCCTCAGCCAAGTAACCAGGGGTGGCGGTAAGCCAAAATTTTTGTGGGGCATGTCCCAACAACAAGCCTTCGATGACTTGAAGAAGCATTTGTGCTCATCCCTGATACTTTCATTACCAGACCTGCAACATCCATTTGATATCGAGACAGATGCTTTAGACTATGCTATGGGCATCCTTCTCACTCAACACGACCACCTCATGGCATATCATAGTGAGATGCTATCAGATGTTGTTCGTAAGTAACCTACTTACGAAAAATAAATGTACTCCATTATGCAAGCCTGCCACTAGTGGAGACATTACATTCTTGGGAAGGAGACAATAATCCACACTGATCACAAGCCACTACAGTTCATGCAGACCTAAGGCAAATTGCAGAATGACCGCTATCAGAAGTGGTCAACATACTTACAACAGTTCCACCTCAACATCAAGTATAAAATAGGAAGTACCAACTGAGTTGTTTATTGCCTCTGTTGACCTCCAATCGTGACACTCACCATGGTGCTAGACTCTTGCAGCCACGAGACCTCCAGATGGCCTCACCTCTACAAGACAGACCCTGACTTCTCCACCACCTACCAAATGTTGGGCACCAACTCAGTGGTCGCTAATTTCC
Source organism: Picea engelmannii (assembly GCA_009831015.1). Taxonomy (NCBI): domain Eukaryota; kingdom Viridiplantae; phylum Streptophyta; class Pinopsida; order Pinales; family Pinaceae; genus Picea; species Picea engelmannii. Next base: position 2,974 of record ML823853.1, read on the forward strand.
ATCTTTAGGATGGGATGTTGTGTTGTCTGGGCCATCTCTGCGTTCCATCAAGCGAGTGCACGAAGTTGATTTGGGAATCTCACTACAGTCGGGTGGCAAGACACTTCGGTGTCAAAAAGAGAGTGGAAGTTCTGTAGAAACATTTCTACTAGCCAAAACTTCGACAGGATGTTGGGAAGTATATCAGGTCCTGCACCGCTTGCGCTATTGCCAAACCGACCACTAAGAAACAAGGCCTGTACACCCCTATGCCTACTCCTAACAGGCTGTGGGAATCCATCTCAATGGACTACATGTAGGGCCTCCTATCCACCAAGAGGGGAAATGATTGTGTTTTTGTGGTTGTTGATCGCTTTTCCAAGATGGCGATTCTAGCCCCTTGCAAGAAGAACATCACAGCAAAAGCCACTACCAAGCTCTTCTTTGAACGAGTATGGGTACATTTTGGGATCCCACAAAACCATTATCTCAGATCGTGACAGTCGGTTCCTCAGCTCATTCTGGTCGAGCCTCTGGTCACTACAGGATACCAAGCTCACCAAATCTATTGCCTTCCACCCCTAGACAGATGGCCAAACTGAGGTCGTCAACTGGATGGTCGTACATATTCTACGCATGTCTAATTCAAAACACCCTCGCACATGGGATGAGAGTCTTCCCTATGTCCAACATAGCTACAACTGAGCCCTGCATAGCTCAACTGGCCACAACCCATTTCAGGTGGGGTTGGGATTCCAAACATTGGGTCCCATGGATGTTGCACTATCCCTGGCGACCACCTCGACCGACTCATCCCCTGCTCCACCGGAAGCTGAAAAAGCCACCCGATTCATTGAGCGGATCCAACACATTCACCAACAGGTTCAGGTTATTCTACATAAGTCTAGTGCCAAGTACAAGCAATGCCATGATCAACATCGGGTTCCACATAAGTTTCAGGTTGGAGATAAAGTTTGGTTGCATTTGCAGAAAGAACACCTTATTGAGCCCCATCGGAAGCTTCGCCCACTCTGTTATGGGCCATACACCATCACCAAGGCTATGAGTGACAATGATTTTGAGCTCAACATTCCCCCCTTCCTTGGTCTGCATCTAGTCTTCAACATTGCTCTCCTTCGACCATATTTCCCACCATTATTGGACACCTCAGAGATAGCAGAGCAGTTGACACCAACATAGCTCAACCCTGACTGCATGCAATAGGAATCCGGTGATCATATTGTGGACACACATATCAAGGGCACTCGATAGCAAAGGATCCAACTTTATCGAGTCGTCAAAGCAGAGCAAGTCCTGCAGCAAGGCAGGTGGCTCACCCAGGGCCAAATTCAGCAGAAATTTCCTCATCTGATGGGGGAACTCAACGTAATGGAGAAGATTGCTTCCTAAGGAGGGTTGATTGATCTAGGTGGATATCATTGGCCACCCACCTATTCCATTGGCTCGAAAAACAGTTTTCCACCTTGGCAGTTTTTCGGGTTCCAAACTTCTGGGGTCGTTTTGAGAACCTAAACAATGTTTTTTGGGGATTTGTGGCCCAGGTGACTGCCAGAGGAACGTATCTAAGCCAGTAAAAAAATGTTCTTCTCGTTTAGAAATTTCCAACGGGTTATCGTGTGCCTAAAACGAAGATCGTATGCAAAAGTTACGACCCTGGGAAGTTGATGTATTAACTTACCCAAACGAGGCCCACATGACTTTTGGCGCTTCATCTCCTAGGGTTAGGTTTTTGGATGTCTAGGGTTTTTGACATTCCTGTTTATTGTAAAAGGCCTTTAGAGCCTCATTGTAACCATCTTCTTGTGAATGAGCACAACCGTCACATCTGTTCTTAGAGATAATTCACCACCATTCCAACAAGCTTGTTTTCCGCGACATTTTACAGTTTCAACTTATTTCCTTATTGAATAGAAAACCAATTTTACTGTATCTCTGTTATTTTGTGTTAAGCATCTTTTAATAATATGTATTCATTTTGTTCTACTCATAAAATCCAGATCACATAAGGACTCCACTGATTCCTCCTTTGCAAGCATCAATACAAACTAATAAATCCTTTTTAGGGTCAACAATCTTCAAAATAGAGGCATTGGTCAGAAGGTGCTTCAACTATTGAAAGCCGACTTCACACTCTACTGACCATATAAAATTTTTCCCTTCCTTTGTAATGAATTAATGTGATGACCAATCTTGGAAAATCGCTTTATGAACCTTCTATAATACCCATCTAATCCCATGAAATATTATACTTCTGTCACATTTCAAGGGGCAGGCCAATCCTTGTCTGCCTTGACGAGATCTACTGCCACTCCTGCTGAGATTATGTGGCCTAAATACTAGATTTTCCTTTGAAATAAGTCACACTTGTTGAAATTAGGAAACAATTAGTGATCCCTAAGCACTTGTAGCACAATGCTGAGATGCTCTTCATGCTCTTCCCTAGTCTTGGAATACACTAAAATGTCATCTACAAACACCAAGACAAACTTGTGTAAATATTTGTTGAGAACACTATTCATTAAACACATGAATGTGGTTGGTGCGTTTGTGAGCCCAAATGGCACCACTACAAACTCATAGTGTCCATAAATTGTTCCAAACATCGTCTTATGAATGCCCTCGTCTTTAATTCTAACTTGGTTATACTTAGATCTCAAGTCAATCTTATAGAAAATTGTAGCTCCCGTGAGTTGATCAAAGAGATCATCAATACTGGGTAATGGATACTTATTCTTGATGGTCATCTTGTTCAACTACCGATATTTAATACATATGCGCAATGCACCATCTTTCTTCTTCACAAACAAAGTTGGTGCTCCCCATGGGGACACAGTTGGCCTGATGTATCCTTTATCCAACATCTCCTTCAAATGTACATTTAGCTCCACCAATTTTGCTATGATCATCCTATAGGGTACTTTTGATGTTGGTACTACTCTAGGCACAAGATATATTGAAAAATCAAGATCTCTCTTAGGAGGTAATCTAGGTACCTCTTTTGGAAACACACCCTTAAACTCCCACAACAAAGGGTGACCTTCAACTTTCAATATCTTGTATTCTGTTGAGTTAAGCACTTGTATTGCATACAAGGGGCATCGTGTAATATCCCTAGTAGAATGGGCTGGGATATTATGTCCTTCTGTGCAATAAATGTTCTTGATGCTCTAATATGGTTGACAAATTTTCACAAACAATTTGCATGTATTCTACTAATAAACATTTTGTCAAACATTTTGCATGGAATACAAATGCACTAGAAGTAGAAGAGACAATACGTGTTATTTTATTATTAATGAATATCTGATTAGAAAAATCCAATGGTTGCTATGGAAACTGTAATACCTCAATGGAAAACACACAATACAAGCCAAAAACCCGTAATCGTGCTGTGGCCTCCTCAAAAAATGAGATCAAACCCTACAAGTGCCACAACCTCTCCAAGCAAATCAAAACTGAAATCAAAACCCAAGATGAATCTCCAATGAAGATCCTGGATGGATCCTCCTCCTTGTCTAGCTAGGGTGGATATTGCACCACCGAAATAAGACCAATAATGGAAGGGTTTTGCTAAACCCTAACGAAACAATGGCTCCAAGAGCACCATACAAGATATCAATCATATGAGAATTCCAAAGTGAGGCTCTACCCCTCCTTTTATCCCTTTTTCATGCCTTGTAGAACTTTCCTCTTTTTGACCAAATCAAATGTAACTTATAGAATTTCCCTTTATTTTACTAAATCAAATATAACGCTTATTTTCCCTCCAATTTTCACTTTAAACATGGCCAAGTAACGTATTAATCTAAAGTTATTGTACTTCCCTAATGTCAATTTAAAAACATAACATATCCTAACTAAGTGACATTAAATGACCCCCCCTTTTTACACATTTTTCTCCATTGACAAGCCACTGAAGTTCCTTCTACTACAAAATAGGGGAACCCAAAAATGGGGACATGAAAAATCCTTCCTTCCCAAATATTTCTTTTCCTCAAGCAATGCCAACGTGACCTGGCACTCCATCGACTATTCAAGAACGAAACTCAAAATGATACCAAGATCCCAAACCATGATGTAAGATGTGAAACATCCTCCACTCAAGGCATGGCCCAATAATATACTAATATAAGAGGCCTCTTGAAAACCACCAGAAAGCAAGGTCACTCAGTGTTGCAGTAACTCGATCAACCCATCAATGTACAACTCTGCTAGGGAACCAATCTCACGAGAGAAAAAACTGGCTCTTGCCTCCATGTCAACTGCTGCACTATCTCCTTCTGAAATCCCATTGTCCCAAGATATCCTTAGAAAGGAACCACTGCGCTGATGTTGCACTACTCTAATCATAGTCATCTGACCATCATGCCTACTCTTCATATCCCTCTCTTGTAGCTCCACGTTGATACACCTGTGAGGGCTAAGCCTACTATCATGAATAATAGCTGGCATAAACATCCATGTGAAGTCACAACTTGTAAATCTACTATCATACCTAATATCAAATGTCAGAAAAGAGAGTCTATCCCAGTAACTGACAATGAATCTGGAATGCTTATGGACTCTAGAGATCCTCTCCCTGGTTAACTCTCTCATCTGCGCTACCCCATACTCAGAAGATACCTATGGAAAGTGTGTGAACTGGTCAATCATTAGAGACACACTACCGATCCACTGTATCCTCGGTAAATTTGTGGTGCAATCTATCCACATGCTTTCCCACTCTCGCCCATAAATAGCCAAAGATTGTATCTATCTTGTGGAATGAGTATGGACCGACCCATTCTGCTGACAAGTCGTATATTCCCCTACATAGTCCGTGAAGCCTCTCCATTCGAACCTCTCATGGGTCTACCCAAATATCTACAAGGTGTTTATCAAATAACCCATATGCCTATCCCTAATAATCCAGGCTATCATATGTTGTATAAACTCGGTTAACTCCTCGGAAGACAACTCCTCCACACAACCAATCCTAAGCCTCCCAAAGGTAAAATCCAAAGAGTCAAAACCAACGCTCACATCTCTAATAGTAGATGAACTGTCAAGCAATGTAATTCCAGGGTCCCAAACTAATCCTAGAAAGGTACCACCATGCTGACACTGCATCACTTTGACATCATCGTCAGACCATCACGCCCATTATGTGTCCTCCTCTCCTAGAACCCCAAGCTGAACTCCCAGAAGGGACTGAAATCACTATCATGGATCCTCTCCTATGAAGGTGTCTCAATGAAATCGATGCCTACAAATCCATGACCTGCCTCGAGACAACCCTGCCATATAGATAAAGTCTCGACCTCTCCTCTCCTAACGTCCCAAAAATAAAGTAGTCCCATTATTGTCACAGTTCTTTTGCTCATCATCATCTGAATCAATCTATCACACATACAAATTCCTGGATCCCACCACCAAATTGGAAGTCCACCAGTCCCACTACCTGATAGTTGTTGTTGTGCTATACTGGTAATCATCGAAGTCAAAATGAGCCAATTCCCTAGTATTCCATCATCTGGTGGAAACCAAGTACTAGGAATCAACTATGTGCCTGCTAATTATTTGTTTAGCTCCTGCCAAACTGCACAGGGTAATCTGTTATCTCAATCACTATCAATGTACTCAAGTAATCCGTGGAGTCTAAACACCTCCCTGGAAAGTATCCTTGTCACCTGCGGTGCATCATGCTCTATCAATGATGAATCATACATAACCCTCATAATCCTCTCCCTAAGTGCAGATTCAAGGACTAAACACGTGCAACGTCCATAGTGGTTAATGCCATCCACCACTCTGTCAATTGAAATCTCGGTGAATTGATCCAATACAATCTATATTTTTTCTATAACCACATAGCCCAAATGAAAAAACTATGACATGGCTATAATCCTACCTATCTCACCCAACTAACTCGGGTGAACCCACCATGTCCTGCTGAAAATACTGTTGGCATTAGAAAATAACAATAGATGCCATTGCCACTACCTGCAAGACTGTAAAGTTTCAGGTTCATTGGTCAACCCCAATGGTATGACCAAGAACTCAGGGTAACATCTAAGAGTAATCCTGCGGGTATCCTTCTCTTTGTTCATGCTTCAGTGATATCCCAATCGAAGATCATTCTTCGAGGAATATTCCTCTCCCTGAAGCTCGTCTATCCACTCAATGATCTTGGGTGAACCAAACTCAATGATGTGTTTGCAGTCCTTTTCTAGAGGGCTCCCTGAGGGAAACGTCCCAAAAAGCCACTGGATACCACCACACACAACTGTATACTGTTGTATACTACTGCACACCACTGCATACGTAATTACCCAATCAACTGGTTCATATACTTCCTTGCTCACTACTCCACAAGGAATTTTCTCAACTACGTCCTCTGTAGCTAATCCTTGAGCCAAAAAGAATGTCTCATGATCCTTACAATGAGAAACATGTGCACGGTCAAAATCCTCTATGTCAAACCTCTCCTCCAACACTTGCAACTCTGAATGCTCCCCATGAGGGATCGTCACAAGAGGCTCCTCCTTCAGATCATGAGTGCCACTCTTGCCCTCATGTGCTACTACTACAAAACATGATGGAGTCTCTGCTGCTATCATCAATGAAGAGTGTGCTAAACTAATATGGTACAAATCTCCTCAATCTCCCTTTCGTTGTCTTCAATGAACGTAAGAGCAAGGTCCCTATCCATGAACAACTGCAAGTAATCAGATTTCATCTCCTCTAGTGATTTTTTTGATGATGCGTAATTGAGCACTAGTGATCTCATTTGAAACTCCATTTTGTCTCTCCTCCATCTGAGTTTTCCACATAAGATCTTCAGTAGACTTATGAGCATCTTTTGTCCTTGTCAACACCTGCACAACATGCTCCTCCTTCACCAATAGTTGATCCTGCAACGCTAAGGATTTTTGTTCAATCACTTCCTCATCATCATCAACGTCATAAATAAGATATGGTGTTGAATCCTCATCAATTATAGGTGCTATCACACTTGGAATACCCTCATCATACATAGTGAGATATCATCATAAGATTTTGCATCCTCTTCTTGTGGTGATTGGAAAAATTCATCATAAGATGTTGCATCCTCTTCTTGTGCTAATTCATCAGAGATATACCTATCTAACACGCTAGTGTCCCCGACTTCATCGATTATCTCTAATGATGTATCATAGGCTATTGTTTGGTCCTCTTCCTTAATTCCCACATCTTAAACAATCTTATATACATGTACCTCCAACAAGTTCCTCTGTTCTTCATGCTTGTCTTCCTTCTCTTTCCGCCCTGTGCATTTAAAATAATCCTTGTCCAAATCCTTGGGACAATTTCCTGCATAAGGGTGTAATAGATTTATAAGGATAAAGCTTCCCGTATATATTCATATAATGCTAGACACTTCTAGTATTCCTGCCTATATTTATCTGCCTTCAACTCCCTCAGAAGTTTAGCCAAACATTCCAGACTAATCTTCGTAAGCAACTTAAACATGACTAATGTAGAGTTGTAGAAATTTGGTAGTTTCTGGATAGGGTTTCATCAAACACTTAATAAAACCTCATCCATGGAACATTATTGAGTAATATTCATCCTTTCTTACACCTGTACATAATCTGATTTCCTTCCCACTATTTCCCTTCACTGTAAATCGCACGGCTTTTTCCAGCAAAATCTCGAAAATTTGCTGAATTTAAAATGTTGATAACTTCACTTTATGGAATCCATTTAGACTAATGTTTTTTGTTTTAAATTGGTTATTTTTTTGAGAGGAGTTCAAATATCCAATTAATTTTTCAAAATTCTGCTTAGAAAGTTTCATATATGAGCCTGAAGTGCGCCGTCCTTTTTTTTTTCGCTAAAAAATATTCTGCAAAAAGACCCCAATTTTTTTTTTCCTTCTTTGGCCAAGGAAAGTGCTCTGATGCAATCACAGGATGGAAAGATCACCAGCTCTAATACCACTTTAATATCCCCAGTATAATGGGCTAGGATATTATGTCCTTTTCTGCAATAAATTTTGTTGATGTTCTAATCCATTTGGCAAATTTTCACAAACAATTTGCATGTATTCTACTAATAGACATTTTATCAAACATATTGCATGTACTACAAATGCACCATAAATAGAAGAGACTGTTATCACACAGTTTGTAGACACAAGAAAGGCTAAAGAATAGTAGGTCAAACTAGCGAAATAAGAACCTTCCACATCCAATGTCACCACAATGGGGAGGTTCTTTCTATTTAGGGAGGCTAGGCCTAGGGGAGACGTCCCCTGTAACTCGGGGTTTTGAAAGGGGAAAGGCTAATAGTACAAAGACGAATTCCCCCCTCACAGATTACCGCCAATCAGATAGTCCCGAATAAACAACCAATAATAGAGTATAACCAAAGAAAAGAAAAGCACTTGCTTGAGACAACACAACAAGGAGACTAATACATGCAATCTCGGTTAGTACTTCATAAACCAATGACTATAAGATATTCAATATAAGCAGTTTAAAACGTAAGTATTGACGAAGTCAATATTTGCAAAATGGCAATGATAAATATGTCACTTGTTAGTAAATACATGAATTATATGTCATCCAATATAATCAATCAATACTTAGTCTAATAAATGCCCTCAACTACCATTCAATTGTTTACAAAGTGAAATGTTGCTGCATCAAGATGAAATAACCAAGGGCGACGTCAGCAGTCCAGGGTTAGTACGTTAGGGTTAGTGTAGTTAGGGTTTCAATTCAAAATATTTTGAGAGTGTTTGGATCAAGGTCTTACTTCAATTCTGAGGATGGAGATAAGTGCCTTAGGGTTAAATGGAGTCAAAAGAGTGAAGGACACACGGGTTGAAGGAGACGAGATTTTAAAAGGACTGGAGGGAAAAATTTCAAGGTGCTGCTAAAGCAGGGCCTCAAAGATAGAACCCTAGGGGAGAGAGGCTCACTCTGGTGTTGCAAAAGAAAGGCTTCATGCTCTCTCCTCCTTCCTGACAAACGACTAGCTCAGATGAAGCACAAAAACAAGATGAGAGAGCTTAAAGAGGGAGAGTGTTGTTGTGGCAAGGCTCTTTATTCAAACCCTAAGGGAAAAATGGCCCTAGGTGTAGATAACCTAGGCCTAAGATGTCTCCCTCTCTTGGATTCTAAAGGTACGACTAGCACAGGGGAAAGAGAAGCAAGGAGTGTAGCTATGGCTAGGCTCTCTTCTTCTCTTTGAATGGCTAAAGGTTTCTCTATCAGGGGACATGAGACAACGACCTACTTGTGTGTTTGTCTCCTAGGGTTTTGATTTAGCAAATTTATAAGCAATATGCAAGAAATTTAAACTACAAGCATTCAATAAGAAATTTTGCAGAAAAAACACTTACAATTCATGAAGAAATAACCATGCAAACCCTAGTTGTAACACCTTCCTTCAAGAGAAACACCATAAATGCCAAAAAATCTCTTCCTTCAACAAGTGTGCATCACTAGTTCAACCAAAAACCCCAATAGGGCACTAAAAATCAAACCTCCCTATGAGTGAGTTGTAATTGATGATAAAAATGAGAGTCAAAACCCTCAATATATAGTGTATCAATGACCTAATTTTACTTTTTAGGTCATAAAAAGGCCGACAAGGCCATAATGTCAAAATCATACTGTTTTTACATTAAATTCTAAGTAAAAATCCCTAATCAAGTAAAAATGAGAGTAAAATCCCCTTCAAGGGAGGCGCTATCCCTTTCTAGGGCAAATGAGATACCAAGGAGCAAAACGTTAGCCCCCCAGGGGCCTCTCCAACATGCCACATGTGCCACTGCTGCCCAGTCTGCCTCCAAAAGCATCCATGAAGCTGGACGACATCATGGTGAATATGGAGACGTCCCAAGCCTTCCAAGGCTGGCGTTCCATTGAAAAGGGGTCATTCCCCCTAGGTCTAGTCCTGTCGGAGTGCCTCTGATGGAACATCCTCTTCCTCTTTGGTGAAAAAGCCTTGATCCATCTCCATCCTATCTCTATCCCCTGATGGGGTCTCATCATCCATCTGGTGGGCTCTTCAGCCCCATGGAGGTCCGAACTAGTCATCTCCCCATGTGTACCGGTCCAAATGGTAGCTGTCCATCGGGCATGGTCTTGCACATCAAAAGCTACGCCCTCCATGGGCTCATCAGTCACCAGGATCATAGCAATGTTAATCACATATCATCATCAATATTATTAAACATATGCATAAAAACCCTAATACATCAGTCAATAGCTCAAAGACATTACAAAAACCTGCAATACAAGATTGGAGAAAAGAACAAGACGTCCTATTGGGCTAGTATCCACAAGAAAAGGAAAGTTTCCAGGAAGATTTCATCCAAGCCATGTAAGTGAGGTGATGTGGCTAGGGGATGTCTAGACATGTGGGTGCAGTGAGGGCCAAGGATGCATAATGTTATCTGTGGGTGCCTTTGTAGAAGGCGAGCTGTACCTGTCATGAATGCATTTTTTCCAAGCCCGTTCTTGCCTTTATTCTTTTTCTTTCTTTTTCTTCTTCTTTTTCTTTTTTTATTCAAGGGCTAACCAGAGGACACTGCCTTGGCATGGTGACCAGAGCTGACAATGTTACCCACAAGTAATTTCACAGAGATGAGAAGGCTGGCTCATGATGAGACCCCCTTTCACTTGGCCATGCAACCAAAGGTCATTGCCCTGGCGTGGTAACCAAATGGTGGCAATGTCATACTGCTAGGTACCCATGAACCTAATAGGGTGGCTCGTGATGAGACCCCCTATCCTCTGACTAGGTCTTGTTTGTTATTTTCTGGGTCCCTCTTGTTTCTTGCCAAGAGGCCTTTTATTGCCTTCTTGGGGATCCCTTTACCAGCTGCTTTTACCTTCTGGGCCTTTAGCCCCTTCTTCCCATGAGATAAGGTGCAATCCTACAAATAGGTCAAACCAATGCCCAGACAAGGGGAATGGGATAAATGAGTGGGAGATAAGATGAAACAGTGGTGCTATGATGGGAGCGGATGATGGCTTTTCAAAAATTCCCCTAGTGGAAAACCAAGACCTATGGGCACAAGCTTGCTAGGGAAACCTGTCAATCTCCCCAAGCATGGTCAAGTGGGATAATGTAAGATCCAAGCAGTTATTAGAGATAAAAGGAATCTGATGCATATATTTAAAAGTTTCAATGATCAAAAGTGACACATACGATGATATCTGGACCAATTACCTCATGGATCAAGAACCTCTTCCGATACAAGACCAAGCCGATGGTGATGGAAGCTGCTGCTGCTGACAAGACAAATTTGATGGAAGAAGAAAAGGATAGGCCCTCCAGAGTCATGCTCAGGTCAATCCTACTTTCGGTACTCCATGTCTAGGACCCGTGGGCCTTGAGACATGTTCTCCTAGTTATCCCTAAAAAACGGGGATAACAGAGACAATATGTGGTATTTAATTATGAATGAAGATCTAAATACAATAATCCAATGGCTGCTATTGCAACTACAATACCTCAATGGAAAATACACAATACAAGACAAAAACCCAGAATCATGTTATGGCCTCCTCAACAGATGAGATCAAACCATCCAAGTGCCAAAACCTCTCCAAGAAAATCAAAACTGAAATCAAAACCCAAGATGAAGCTCCAATGAAGATCCTGGATGGATCCTCCTCCTTGTCTAGCTAGGGTGGATATTGCACCACCGAAACAAGACCAACAATGGAAGGGTTTTGCTAAACCCTAACAAAACAATGGCTCCAAGAGCACCACACAAGAAATTAATCAAATCATAATGCCAAAGTGAGGCTCTACCCCTTCTTTTATCATATTTCCATGCCTTCTAAAACTTTCCCCTTTCTTACCAAATCAAATGTAACTTCTAGAATTTTCCTTTTTTTTTTTTTTAACTAAAACAAATATTTTTATTTTGTATTTAAGTACTGGCTGGGCCTAGGCCAAATCAACCATCATTACAAGGGAAAAAATCTTGCATAACCAATGTTTGCCTTTGCATCTACTTCCTTGTTCGATCAATGCAGGATGTGGAAAAATAGAGAGGAGGAGAAATCCTGCAACACTTGTTGCAGCCTTTGCAATGCCTTGTTGATCGTTGGATTGCTGAAGTGATCATTCTAATTTAAAATCTTTATCAGAATTTCAGAGTCTCCAAAAACTTGTATTTCTTTATTGCCATTTTCACGCGCTATCTGACAAGCTTTTAGCAGCCTAAGAATTTCAGCCTGATTATTTGTTCTCTGGCCTAGTCCCCAACTGAAGCTATCTTTTCAGGATCCATCCAAGGAGTAAATCACTCCGCCTGCTCCTATGTTCTGTGGGTTTCCTTTGGAGGCGTCATCGAAAAAAACCAAGGATTTGCCTTGCCTCTTGCACCATGCTTGAAAAAATGCATCCCTGTCTCGCAAACACCATCCTGGAGTGATAGAGGGGCGAACAGAGGATTGTTTTCTATCCCAGAAAGTGAAGGTTCCTATCCATTTCTTTTCTTTAGGGAGGAGAGCGATTTTGTTCTTGAAGGAATGGTTAGCCACTGTTTCAAGAAGGAGAGATTTTTCTTTAGCAACCACCATTGGGGGGGAGGGTAGAGTGTTGTTGAAGATCTGTTCGTTTCTGGACAACCATAGTTTCCAGCGAATGTATTTGGCGATGGCTTGCCAAATTATTTTCCAAATTGAACTACTTTGAACCTCTTGAGGATAGCGCGCCTTCCAGGAGGAGAATAAGGTAACCACTGTAATTTGCTTTGGAATTGTGACATTGAGACCTTGAAGGGAGATCTTCCAAACTTCTTGGGCGAATGGACAATCCACAAAGATGATATCCATCATTTCAAGAGCATTACAACACATGGAGCATCTATGAGGACCGATAATGCCTCTTTTTGCCAGATTTTCTCCTATCAAAACTTTCCTGTGCATTAAAAACAAACAGAATAATTTTATTTTGGGAAGGCCAAGATGATCTGAGACTTGCTTCCAGAGGCTTGCTGACTTGATCGACGCTTGGGGGGATTGAAGTGAAGTAAATCCTTGAGTTGCGGTGTAGAACCCAGTCTTACCCCAGCCCCATTTGTCTGACGAGAGGAGGTGGATGGGAGCTAAGTCTGTCAATGTAGCTAGAAGAAGATTTTTTTGAGTTTGCAAATGATCTAGAGTGCCAGGGAAGACCCATGTCCGCCAGCTCCCTGATGCATTCCACGAGGAGATATTTTCCACTTTGATGAATCTGTGCTAGGTTAACCACTTGGGGATCTCCATGAATTCTTCAGAAACATCGAGGGGCGCATTTCGCATGATGCTATTTTGCCACAACATAGTTTTTCTCCCATTCCCTGGGATAGGATACAAATGATTTTGGAAGAAATCGAGCCCATGATGAAAAAGGTTCCATATCAGCGTTCCTTTGGAAGTATTTTCTACCTAAAGGTTTCTCAAAGAAGCTCCATTGAGGTATTTTTTCCTTAGGAGTTTACTTACAGGGTGCCTGTGATTTGTATAAAGTTTCCAAAGGATTTTTCCACCCAGTGCAAGGTTTGCAAGCTCAGGATCTCTTACCTATGGCCCTCCTTTAGAAAATTGGCATTTGAGAGTTTCCTAATTAACTAAGTGGTATTTCTTTTGATTGCCTTTACCTCCACGCCAGAGAAAGTCTCAGATCAACTTTGAAATCTGAGTTGTGATCACCTTTGTTAAGGTCCTAACCCGCACATAGGTAGATCAATGTATTCGGATGTAATAAAGGTCAATATTAATAAGGCCTTTCAATAAAATAGAATAAGGCGGATGTAAGAAGACCTAATAGAAGCTTCCGCTTCTAGAAGGATCT
>ML823853.1:23028-45503 GCA_009831015.1 Picea engelmannii
CTGAATCAAAGTGCTTTTCTATTGCTATTTCGTATATCATTTCTGTGTATTGTGAAGATTATGCTGGATATTTTACTGTTATTCTGCCATTTCTAGCATTTTATTTTTGTTCTGCATATTTTATATATCTGGTATCTTGCAACCTTTGGGGCTAGAAGGAAGGAAGCCTGGTAGATTGGCAATGAAGACATGATCGATTTAATGAGGGTGAGTTTCCTAGAATTGATAAGCCACTGACCACCCCAAGTTGAGATTTTAGCTTTGAATTTGCTTATTACTTCTGTTCACAACGAAGACTTATTAGAACCCAGAGTTAAGGGAAGTCCGAGATATTTTATTTTTTCCCAAGAAGCATAGCCCGAGAACCCCAGGTGAAGGGAAATTATCTGAATAGTTTGTTGATCTACATTTCACCTATACACTGCACTTTTCCTTTTGTTTATAAGCGCTAAGGAGATACTACAGAAGCTTTGAAGGATTTCGCTGAAGTTTTTGTTAATCTTTATGGAGGCTCCTCCCAACATAAGAGAATCGTCTGCAAAAAGGGCATGATTGATTGGTTCAAGGCCCTTCATCAACCTAATGCCTGGGACTGATCCAACCTTCTTTTCAACAATCGACTTTCTGCTTAAAGAATTTGCCATCAAGATGTACAGGAAGGGGGAAAGAGGGAAGCCTTGCTGTAATCCCCTTGAAGCTTGAAAATAATTAGCCGGTCTGCCATTCACTAGCGGGGCTATACAAGGCTTTTCAGTACAAGCTTTAATCAAGTTTACAAAGTCAGGACAAAAACCAAAAGAGAGAAGGACTTTATAAAGGAAGGAGAGGTTTACCCTGTCAAATTCATTTTCCATGTCGAGCTTTATAAGCATCCCTTGCTCATGTCATTGATGACAGGAGTGCATGGCTTCTTGCACCTAAATTACATTTTCTAGAATATGTCTCCCTTTGAAAAATCCACCTTGCAAGGGGGAAAAGAGATTCTCTAACAAAGGCTTAATTTTGTTTGCCAATAGCTTGGACATAATTTTGTATGAAGCATTGCAGAGCGAGATAGGCCTGAATCTTTCGAAGGAGCCTAGGTTTACTTTTTTGGGGATTAATGCTAGGAAAGTGGAGTTAGTGTTGCCTCCCACTTTTGCTCTTTGTTGGAAATATTTTATCATTCTCAAAAGATTAGTCTTGATTATGTCCCAACAAGCTCTATAAAAATGGATTGAGAAACCATCTAGTCCTGGAGCTTTGTTGGGCTCCATGGACCAAATGACATTGTAGATTTCTTCTTCAGTAAAGGGCTTCATGAGGACTAAGTTATCATCCATGCTTACAAGAGAGGGTACGTGTGAGAGGAAGTCGGAGGTAGCCTCTTCACAGTCGGAGCCATCTTCCTTGTAAAGGTTCTGAAAGTGTGTTTCTGTTGGTACTTTGAGTTGATCAAAACCTTTGTCAATCAATCCATCTGTTGAGGCAATTTTAGAAATGTGATTTTGGGAAAGGCGGGCTCTGGACTGCTGATGAAAGAAGGAGGTGTTTCCATCTCCAACTTTTAGCCATAAGATTCGAGAATTAAGCCTCCAATACTCTTCTTCTTGGCAGAAAGTGAGAAAAGTTTTGCTTTCAACAACTTGTTCTTTCTCTAATTCTAAGTTGGTGATGTCCTCAATATCCATTTCCAGTTGCAAATCTAATAACTGCTGAACAATCTCTCGTCTGAGACTAGAGGGGGTGTTAATGGGATTTTTAACCCAAGTTTTCAAAGCAATTTTTGTTTCCTTTAATATCTACTCCCACACAAAGCTCGGAGACCCTTTAACTGGAGAGGACCAAGTTGATTGGATAGTTTCTAGGAACCCCTCCTTATCTGTCCAAAGATGGCTGAAACAAAATGGAATTGGGCCCATATTTTCTTCTTCTTCCAAATGCAAGAGGATAGGTCTGTGATCGGAAGTCAATTTTGGGAGAATATTGGAAGAGATTAATCTCCTTTCCTATAGGAATGGGCTCTAGACTAAGAACCTATCTAGGTGAGCTGAGATGTGATCAGCCCCAACTCTGTTATTTGTCAAGTTGTAGAGACCTTTCGAAGGCTTGAATTCAAGGAGGTCCCACTGATGAACTAGTTCCTCAACAAAAGGGAGCATTTGGTACCTGCCACTATTGCCTCCTCTTTTTTCTTTTGGTTAGAAAACTAAGTTTAGATCTATGGCTAGATTAATGTTCAAAGGAGAGAAGATCTCTAAAAAATATGCTAAAGATTGCCAACAATATTTCTTCTCGGAATAAAGGACTGGAACATAAAGGTTGAAGAGTGAGAGGGTAAGCTTACTTGAAGTATGTTGGAGTTCGGTGAAAATCCAATGTTGAGTCTCAAAAGAGATTTCTAGATGAAACTTGTCCTTCACCCATAGAGTTGCTAGACCACCTGAGGAGCCCCTTGCGCTGATAGCTTTCCCTGAATTTTTCTTCCATTTCTGATTGTTGATTTCTATAAGGGTTTCCCCTTCAATTTTAGTCTTTTGGAGCATGAGGATCTCGGGAGATTCAATTTTTAAAAGGTATTTGACTGCTTCGGCCTTCGATGGATTCCCCAAGCCTCTGGAATTCCAAGAGACTATGCACATTATTTACTGGGATTGGAGTGGGTAGGACCTCCCTTGGGGGACCTTGTTCTGGTATTTCTTCTGATGGACATTTCAATGGTGGATTGGCTTCCTTGCATTTTTTGCCTCTCCGCTTCTTCTTCTTTAGCTTCCTTATGTGATTTCCTCCCTACTCTTTTTGAGGGTCTCTCAAAAGACTCTTCTTCTTAAGATCCATAGGTTTCCAAAGGTTTATTTTTTATCATTTCTGCGTAGGAGGGGGAGGAGTAAATTCCTATCCAAGAACCGGATTGGGTTGCCTCTACATTGTCTTTCTCCACTACGGGAGAAAGGGTCTTCTTCTCAGGTTCCTCGTTCATTGGATCAGAAGTTTCTGAAGGATTTCTAAGGATTTCTAAAGGGTTTTTAGAAGCCTTTGGTATTAGAGGGGCTAAGCTCCCTTCCCCAGGAACCTTCCCTGAGGTGGGGGTACTAGTCCCCATTGGCACCCATTTCCCTTTGGATATGCTATTTTGCTTTGGTGGGGATGCTTTCTGAACCTGTGTCCATTGATCACCTTTCAAGTTCTCCACCTCTTCCTCAACCTTCTTTTTGCAATGCCGATAAAAATGTCTGTAACCATGGCAATACCTGAATTTAAATGGGAGTTGTTGATAGTCCAATTCTTGAATGTGAGACCAGTCTGCGACTGTTAGTTGAATGGCTTCTGGGAGCCCCAGCTCCAAATCAACATTGATGCATATTCTTTCATAGGAATACTAATCCTTTCTCTCTGCTCCATCGATGTATTTTCCAAGGGCGTTTCCAATGGATTCTAATGACTTTGGATTCCAACGGTGCAAGGGTAAATGAGGAAGGCACACCCAAATTGGGATAGCCGATGGCACATCCCACGTCAGATCAAAATATGGAGACCATTTATTCAGGTATAGACCATGAGGGCCCATAAAATATGGTCCATTCCTGTAGATGAGATTTTTGTCTTCTAAATTGTCGAAGATGAAGACAAAGAATCCCCTGCCAACAAGGTGGCTTCTGATACCTTCCTTAACTAGAGGACTCCAGTTCCTCTGCACCCATGCTTCTACATCTTTAGGAGAAGGCCATAATCCAATGAACCGCCCAATAAGCCCCCATTCAACTAAGTTTATTGCAAAGAAACATGTTTCTTCTGCTGGGAGGGCAACTAAAGGGATATTATCCAACATTTTTATGAATTTCTGCTGAGCATCTGATGCTGGGTGTTTGCAGTTGGCCGCAACCAGCTTCCTGAAAGCTGTGATCTATGGGGAAAGAGGGGGGGGAGCCTTGAGGCCCCCTCCTGGGGCCATGGCGACATGAGTAGGAAAAATGAGGGGGCACACCAAAGCAGGCGCACACGCGATCAAATCCTACTCTCCTAGAATTTCCCTTTTTTGACTAAATCAAATATAACCCTTATTTCCCTCCAATTTTCCCTTTAAGATTAAAATTCACTTTAAATGTGATTATGTAACTTATTAATCTAAAGTTATTTTATTTCCCTAATGTCACTTTAAAAACATAACATATCCTAACTAAGTGACATTAAATGACCCCTCCTTTTTACACTTTTTTCTCCACTGACAAGCCACGTAAGTCCCTTCCACTACAAAATAGGGGAACCCAAAAATGGGGACATGACACATGCTTTCCTGCTAAATTTCTTAAGCTACAATGTCAATATTTGTCTAATTGAAATTGGCTTATGAATGCTTTGCATAACTCTTACAATGCCTTTTTCATGTCCACACTCTAGTGTCTTATCATAGCAATTTAATTTTTTCTTGTGAGTCGATAACCAATCCATACCTAATAACACATCATATAATCCCAAAGGTGGGATATTCAGAGCTGCTAGGGTATGTAGTCCACTAATTGCAAATGGAAAAAATTCTATCACCTCTACCACTTTCCTCTTTGTCCCTATGGCTAACTGAACCAACCATGGCCTTGCATGTTTCTTTCTCTATAGGGAACATGCTTCAAAAAATTGAGGCGAGACATAACTAAGGTTAGATCCATGGTCAATTAAAATAGAAAAAGGTTGCTTGGAAATTATACCTTCCAACTCCACTACAAAATCTTGGTGGTCAGCTTATTGATTTTCCACAGTTGCATGTATCCTTGGCACACTTCTGGCCACATCATTGACCATAGCTAATTCCTTCTCATGGTAAAAATTTCTACTATCATTTTGACTATGAGGATAGTCCCTCAACATGTGTGGTTCTCCACAAACCTAGCATTGCAAAGGTCCTTTCCTTGGTTCCTCTACTCTTTCTCTTGCCTATTATGTTGGCTTATTTCCACTATGAGATGGAAAGTTGTGTTGATGCACACTTTTGCTCGGTTGACTAAACTAAGCTCCTTTCTTCGGATGCTTATATTGGAATGTTTTGAATCCATTTTCTAGAATCCGCTCTTATCCTTTCTTTTCCCATATTTAGAAGGATCCTGCTTATGTTTAGACTGATCATAACAACACTTGGCCTTCCTAATAGTATCTTCCAATTTCCTTGGCCTATCAAATTCAATTCGATCGTGATAGCACTGTGGCAATCCACTAAGGAAATGTTTTACTCTTTCCTTTTTTTACTTTAGGTAAGGAACATACCTCAACAAATGCAAAAATATTTTGGCATATACATCCATAATAAGTTGTCCCAACTTATGCTCATGGAATTCCTTGATTTTGTCATAAAAGTACTTCTTCGACAGGTGTGATTTTCTGAAGTACTTCTAGGTTAGTTTTCTTTCTTTTAGTCCCCTAACTTCCTTGAGATCCTAACATCAAATAGAGTCTCCTCCATTCATATTGAAGATGGAAATATTCACTTTTGTATTGTCTGGGTAATTATGTATCCAAAAATACTTCTTCAAACCTAGCAAAAAAGCCTCAGCCTTTTCTCCCTTATTGATTTATCCATCAAAGGTAGGCAACTTAGATTCCTTGAATTCTCCAGCCGAAGAAATCTATGAAAGCCTCTTTCTTTTCTTCTCAGGGACACTTAATCTAGTGTCACTGCTAGACAACTCCTCAAAAAAAATATTCTTACTAGGTGACTTTGTGGAAACACTTCCACCAGATTTACTTCGCTTGGCATCCCGATGCCTCTTCTTGGAATAACTCTTTCCTATATTTCTATGACCTAATCTATGATTTTGGGAATCTAAAGGGGTTTTCATCCTCTCTGATTGTTGCTTCTCTGAATTGCTAGGAACTTACTATAGATGCTTCTGAATCTTAGACAGGCTCTGCAATAGTACTGTATATACCTCAACCTGCTCAGCTTGAGCTCTCATGAGCCTCTCGTTGTCTTTCTTCAGAATTCTGACAGTGGCTACCAAATCTGGAGGGGTTTCTCCTCCAGATACACTGCACCAAGAGAAACCCTCCAGATTTGGTGAGAGGTGTCTTCCATGGAAGACACCTCTCACCAAGATATTTCCTTCACCGTTGTTCAGAGGACGATTCATACTTATCACATATGGGTATATTAAGTTGATAAAGTTGCTGTTGATTTTGGATTTCAATGTCATCTCCTCCACTGTTCTTTAAAAAATATGCTTCATAACTGTCATAGACTGGGTCACTGCTAAGAAGTTCCATCTGTATCATTGTATAACTTTGCTCCTCATCATTAGGATATTTATCAGAGATGGGTTGGTCTTTAAAAATTCTTGAAACTTGAACTTTAAAATCCTCCATTTCATGAGATCCTTGGGAGATTGACTACATAATAGTAGCATGATCTATGTAAACTTTTGGAGCATCAATCTAATCATAAAAAAAACTGTTAGAGATATTTGATATAATGTGAAACGTTTCTACAAAATCCTGATCATCTTTTTTGTCATCAGAACAATCAATAAATGTTTCCTCCTGAACAAAAAAACTAGAGAATATTTCACAAGGGGATGAATCTTCTCCCACTTGTTTAAAATTAACTTCCTTCTCATTCATAGTACTAGAGGAACCAACTATAGACTTCTGCATATATAAATCAAACTCCTCACAACAATTTTCAAAAACCAAATCAACTGGAAAAAACCTTTTACAATGATCACTAAATGTTGCATGGAAATATTTCAGTGAATAAATGATAGCAAGAGGCAAGGATCGGTACCATTCACAAGCATCCCCTTCTAATGAGTACCTGAACATCTTCATTAATACATCTTCATGATGTATACCCAACTGAAGAATGACCTCATGGAATTCAAACAAATGATCTGCAGGGTTATCATCTTTATCTTCTCTATATCTGGTCAAGTAATCACCCCATTCATCTATAGTAGGAATTTTTTTTGGAAAACCGGGAACATCAGAGAAATTAAAAGGAGCAAACCTCCAAGCCAATATGGCTTCCATACGAAAATATGACTTCTTAAAACTGTGGAGTCGCCACTGGATCCTTTAACCATGGAGTCGCCAGGTGAATGATCTGCAGTCTAAATGTGTCTGATCTCTGTTCACCATCCAAGGTAAGATATGATCTTTTTTTTTCTCCCAGGAAAAGATATTTTGTTAATTCGTTTCTAGACAATGATGCCATAAGATGTTGGTCCTAAATTCTGCACCTGATTGCTAAAGGGTAGAGCTAGGCCACCTCAAGTTGTGAATGGTTGGTTTTTTTTATTTATGGGTTAGTTAGAGGGTTTGTTTATCGAGACATGAGCATGGTTTGGTATGGCCAAATAACATGGATGAGGGTCCTCCTTGGTTGGTGGTACACCAAGGATAGACAAGTGAGACAGTAAAGGTAAAAACAAGGAAAAACAACAAACCATTCAATGAACAATATGCTGCCAGAAGTTTAAATCTTAAAATATCATTTCAAGGATTAAACATGTACCAAAAACACAACTATTCCCACATGTTGCAAAAAAACAAATCTTTGTCAAAGCATAGCTGTTATCATAGGTTGCATATTAATAAAGATAAGTTATACAATAGATGAAGGAAAAGAAACGTACTTCCCACAAATCAAAACTGTATTCAAGATACAAAACACATACAAATTTGGACACAAACACACTGTCATCAATAGTATCTTCACCAGGTAGAGAGCTTTAATACATGCATCAAATGGGTCCAACCAATTGTTGTATTGATCTTTTTGTCCCCAAAAAATGAACCTTTCTAACATACAAATAAATCCTATTTATCACAGATGTGGAGGCACTTGACCAGTGTGGAACTGAGGTTCTCCACTCTACACATCGACTGTAAAACAACTTATTAACTTAACTAAAACACACTGTTGGAGTATGTTAATGAATAATCCAAGCTTGAATTAATCAAAAGGAGTGATTATTATCACACAAAAATAACACTTATTATGCTTTAAACTAAAAGAGTCTTGAAATAAACAATTAAAAACTGCTACTAGCAATGAAACTGGACTAATGCATGCACTGGAATGAATTAAGATTTGACAGAAAATGACTAAGAGTGACATAAATGAGTTCTGCATTGAGCACTAGCATGCATGTGCATTGTTGGAGGCCACTGGAGATAAATGAATATGTTGGAAGTGAAAGAAGCAAATCATCTGGCGTTTTACCGGAGTCTCTAATATTCTTTCTGCAGTCTAGATTATAGTTTCCCCAATTTTGGTTTGGTGTCAATTATTGCAGAATATTCATATCTCCCAGAGGGTCGGAGTAATTAACCACCACTTATGCTAATTAACCTGATATTAAGAATTTAATCATTAAATATTTCAGTAGTTTGGGACTGTGAATGTTGAGTTTGAGAATCTCCCAGAGTGACAATGATGTGGAGTGACGTGGCAGTTTGGGACCCACTTTGGCTATTCGGGTCTTCGACACTTCGGTGGTTCGAAGAACTTTGATCGATTTGAGTTGAAATCCCTCAGAGTGCTAATCTCTCGGAGTCATAACCATGTTTATCTTGATTAACCTGGGATTATCCTTTAATAATTTGGAGTTTCAAGAGTTTTTGGACTTCGACTCTTCGGGGTTTGGGGGTTTTGGTTTGTTGTGAATTGAAATCTCCCGGAGTGATGATCTCTTGGAGTTGATGTGGCGGTGTGATGTGAATTTTTGATGTGTCAAAGAAAGGAGGGTGACACATGTCACATGAAATAGTACAGACGACAACCCCAAATGTGCTTAAAATAATGCTACGTGTCTCAACTGATGGATGCCACATGTCATGATAGAAGACTATTTTGACACTTCGGCGATTTGCGTTCACTCTGGGTTGGAATCTCCTGAAGTGACAATCTCCTAGAGTCATTAATTCATGATTATTTCTAATTAACCTGAGATTAAGATATTTTTATCATTTAAATACTCCGGGATTTTGGGACTCCGACTCTTCAGGGTTTCAGAGGTCTGTGCCTACTCTTGATAGAAATATCCCGGAGCTGACACGACAGTTCGGGGCTCAAACCCTTCGAAACTCTTAGAAATTATGTTAAATCTCAATCAAAATATCCTAGAGGACATTTCCCCGGAGTGATATGGCAGATGTGACATCACGACCGATGAAGTGTCTTGAAAAGAAGGGTGACACATGTCACTTGGAATAGTACAGATGATAGACGCAAATATGCTTGAAATGAGTGCCACATGTCGTGATAGGATTGTGCCATGTGTCATGAGAGGAGAGTTCCACATGTCTTCAGATCTTAGGCTCTGGGGCTCTGACGTGTCCATGACATCACTGTCGCTGATGTGGCATCAACGTTTCAACATTCGAGAGTTTTTGAGTGCTATGCTTGGAAAACCCCAGAGGACTATCTCCGAAGCGAAGCAGAATATCTCAAACTAGGGGAGCCCTCAACATAGACTAGTCAACCAAGGAAAATAAATACTAGGTGAGTATGTAATATCTCCAACATAAGGGACATGACTATCAGTTTGTGGTAGTTGACAGGTTCAACAAAATGTGCATTCTCATGCCTTGTAAAAAGACAATCAACAGCCAAGAAGCGACACAAAATTCCTTTGAACATGTGTGGGTGCACTTTGGGATAGCAAGGAACATCATCTTAGATAGGGATACCATGTTTCTCAGTGCATTTTGGACTACATTGTGGGAGAATATGGACACTGAGTTGAAGAGGTATACAACATTCCATCCATAGACATAAGTAGTCAACATGAATTTGGTGCATCTTTTGAGGGGTTGCAACTAGAAGAATTCGAATAACTAGGATGAAAATCTGATCTATATACAACACTCTTATCATAGAGAAGTCCACACTTCTAGGGCCAAGCACCTTTTGAAACTTGCTTTTGGTATTTGCCACCTTAAACCTTAGATGTTGTATGTGGACATGAAGGAGGAGTGAGGGAGGACCTCACATGAGATGCATTAAAAGTAGAATTTTTATTTGAGAAGATTAGACAGATCCATTTGCAAGTACAAGAGACACTGAAGAAGTCACAAAAAAACTACAAGGCTAAACATGACTAACACAGAACAAAGAGAACATTCAGAGTGGGAGACAAAGTATGGTTACAATTGAATAAGGAAAGACTACAAGGTCATGGTAAGAAGATCAAGGCTCTATGCTATGGTCCTTTTGAGGTATTGGAAAAGGTCAGAGATAACACCTACAGACTCAGTCTACCCCATACATGTGCACTTACTCAGTAATGAATATGGAGAATCTCAAACTCTATGAGCCCTCCATCTTGGATCAGGAGGAGGAGCAAGTCCTACCTTACATAAAGGTTTTAGCACTAGATACTCAGGTAGAGTTGGCAGAGGACACAATTTTGCAGAAAAGGCCCATAACTAAAAGACAAGGGTAACATGACCTTTGGTAGGTTGGCTTGAAAGGACAACTTCCATGCAAAACAAAGTGGTACTTTAGGGAGAAGATAGAGGAAAAAATTCCTCACCTCATTTAGTAAATATTTTTGGGACCAAAATCCTCGCTAAATGGGGAGGTATGATCTAGATTGGATCATTATATTATTTTTCATCTATCTCGATGCTTTCAGAGTGGAGAAAATTGGAGGAATCAACTTGCAGGGTCATTTTAGTGGCAGGTCCCAATTTGGAAAATTGGGGTCCAAAACCTTATGGAGCCATTTTGAGGAATTAAATGATGTTTTTTAGGGTTTTGGCATTTGTAACTTGTGCACACCCCCTTGACGATGTTCTAGACTCCGATATCTTTTCAATGGTGCAGAATGTGCATTAATTAGAGATCGTATGCATAAGTTATGCTTCCCGCAAGTTGACCTATCATGTTTACCACCATGGTATGAAATGATTCCACACCAACCCTCGTTACTCATACATATGGGTCTAGAGACATGAGAAATATCAAGAATATTCTATAATGTTCAAAACCCTATCACAATTGAGGGTTGAGGAAGTAAAATCCTACCCCTAGATGGCTATCAGGATATGTTAAATACCAGGCCACTAGGAGGAGAAGGGGTTCCATTATATGTTATTGTATTTGGTTGCATAACAGAGCAGAACAACTGGGAGTGGGAAATTAGAAAACATAATAGAGGGGATTAATGTTCTGTAGTAGCCTAACAAGCCACGGGTCTTAGGGAACTCCATAGAGAGTGCCTTCTCCTTTGTACTTGCATTATTTCCATACCAGAGAAAAGAGAGCAGAGCAACCTCACCTTCTAGATGGGTTTTCTCTCGTAAGGGTTTCCCAGAGCAAGTATTTATGTTATCTTGTAGATGGTGTGTGATTTTACTTTAATTTTCTCCATTTTTCACATTTTTTCTATTTCATGCATAAGCATGAAATCGGTAACTAAATATTTTAGTATATAAAGGAATTTAACCTCCATAGTGTAGATTTCGGTTTTATTTATGAGATCTCTTGTGACGAGCTATTCCATTGGAATATCCATGGCATTTTACACATCACTTCATGGCCATATATTTCCATTAGACAAATTACACACCAAATCTCTGTGACTACCTATAGAAATATCTGCCATTTCTATAATTTCTGATAAGCTCTTGAACAAAGGTCCAGTGATTGAATTTATGAGTTCTTCATTTACAGAGGACAACAATTAGATGCAAAGGAGTGAATGAAAATTGGTCCAAGACAATGATTTCCAGCAAAGAGAATGTGTTTCTCCTCATGGTGCCCACTTCAAACATGTGACAACAATTTTGAATGTAGATGATGATTATCAACTGAAACTCCAAAGAGAACACATGAAATCTTGATCATGGTCATTGTACTTGTCGACCCAATTGTTGAATGAGGCTTTTGGTGGTAGATTAACAAATGATATTGATCCCATTAAAGAGACTTAGTTTAGAAAGGAAATAAAGGATCCTGCATGGAATTCATTACAATTTTTGAAAGGAGAAATTTTTTAAGAAGAATGCACACCTTTATTATCCCTTAAAATTTATGGGAATATTATTGGCGTGTTTGAATTGAACAACCTAAATTTAACTATGGAATCTCCCAAGGAGGAATATTTCATCTATATTGATGATCTACCTCACTTTGAAAATGATGAAGCTAAAAAAATTATAAGATTTTTTCTTGAAGCACTAAGTAATGACTATGCCCCATGTTGTCAAAGCAACACTTTCTTTCCATTGCAGAGCTACATAAACCATTATTTTGAGCCAATTTGGGGAATTTTAAAGAATACAACTTTACCTTGAGATAGAGGAGTGCAACATCACAAGCATGGGCAACATCCTCTAGTGTGGAGTATGATTCCAACCAAATATGGGTTTTCTATTGGGAGCCCTAATCTTTGAAACTCATGATCCCCAACTTCTCATTTAGATGCCCTTGAATGGCTTCTTCAAAATTGAATTGAAATCTAATATTTATTGCATGTTGATCTAAACATTTTATAACAGATATAAATCAAGAAAATTAAAAGTAACTAGGTCTGGATCTGTCATCAATTGAGAGAAGTTTCAAATTCCTTGATTACCAATATCTCCTAAATTGATATATGTTGTTTTTTGCAAAACCTATGGGCCTTGTTGTTGCCATTGTATTCGTGTAAATCTAAAGAAAAGGGATTGTAGTCTTTACTAGTTTAAGGGGTGGGGGGGAGCCTTGTTGTAACTGAATAATTTTTTCACTTCATGGGGGTATATTCATTTTGTATTAAAAGCTATCATCGTGCCAAATTTTTAAAGTTAGACAAAATTGACGTAATTGAAGAGTTGATAAGAGTCAAGTGAAATATGTTATCAATGAATTCTTTAATTGAGTCTATAAGAGGGTCAATTCCAAGCCCCTATAGCTCTCTTTTGTAGTGGTTGAGTGTATCTTGTGCTTGATACTCTTCATTTTTTGATTGTGTTCCCTTCATAATCAACTCATCATGTCTAAATTGGTAAACCTATTCATTGATTAAGACAGATTACTGCAAAGCATATTAATTTATAATGAGTGGTGGAAAGATGTATGTAGTGGTGATAAAGCTCCAATTAGGTCTATTGATGCTAGAGAATTGCAAAAATGGGAATTGAAATATGAAAAGGCACTCGCACTTTTGATATCTTCTGTAACTAATGAAATGTTTGTACACATTGAAAGTGAAACCGATGCCTATAATGCATGGAAAATATTTAAGAAAATGTTTGATACTCAACCTGAATCAAAATATGTTGATCTCCATACAAAACTCCTCAAACAAAGATTGGTTGAAGGGGGGTTTATTTTGGAATACATCTCTCATTTAAAAAATATTAGACATTAAATACTAAAATATGGAAGAAAATTATATGATTTTAATACTAATCAATGGTTTTCCACCCTCTTATAAGCATTTCTTGGAATCTTTACAAATCACTAGTAGATTGGAGGATCAAAATTTTGATTCCCTTAGTGACTTGTTGGTCTAACATGACAATACTTTTAGTAAAAAGAAGAACTATGGGGAAGATATTCTCCTTACCAACTCAAGAAAAGGAGAAAGCTCAAGAGGAATAGGCACTTATAATGAAATTACAAGAGAACGAGGCACATCTAATGAAATTTCTAGAGGGAGAGGAAGATTCAATAATTCAAGAAATCAAGAGCAGTGGTTGTGGTAGAATTCAAGGGAGAGGAAGAAACAATCAAAACCAAAAATATTTTAGGAGATTTCAAGTTTCTCCTAACAACTATAATCAATTAGGAAAAAGGTGACTCAAGTAAAGTGCAAAATATGTCTACGGATTGGGAATGCGGTAGAAGGGTATAGAACACATAATGAAAATTTTCCCAAGAATAAGCAAATTTTCAACTCTAAACAACATTCTAAGGCATTAAATTCAGCTCAATATGTATATAATCAAGAGGAAGAGGATTTTTTGAATATGTGTTAACAATTAATTAGAATATAGACTTTGTAGATTAAGTTGCCACCAACAAGCTGATGAGAAAAGATCATGAAGATGATTGGATATTGTATAAAAGGGACACTCAACATATGTGCTACAAAAAATATTGTTTTTGGACATATTAGGATGTGGAACTTAATTGAAGTTATTTAGCAAATGACACAATCCATACTCCTCAAGGAAAAGGCTCAATCCACTTTTATCCACGAGGAATTGGTAAAGTATTAATTTCCAATGTTTGGTATGCTCCAACCTTTAAAATGAATTTGTGTTCCTTGGTCTCATTAGACAATGAGGTCATCAAATTATCATTGAAGATGGCTTGATCAAAATCAATTCAGTCAAACAAAATTTAAAAAAAGTAAAGAAGGTTTATGATGATGGAGAAGTTTTGAGGATACAAGGTATAATCACTCCTCGCAAACATGATTTTGCAATATTAGAGGATTTTCTGTTAGTGTTCTTGTTAGTGTCCTTTTCTATTTTTCCAATATAACCAATTATTGTTAGTTGTAAGCTTACATAGGCATCCTTATCCACCCAACTATGACAACTATCTTTTGCTTTCATTGGACCTCTTCCCATTGTTATATATAGTGGGCATCCTCTTGTATTGAAAATAAACATAACAGATATACAAATCTATTTTTTCTATTGTTGTTTCACACTATAGATTCTAGGATCATTTACGATATAGGTTAGACCTGGATTTCTACATGGTATTAATGCAGTGATTTCCCGCTCTGCTTACTTTAATGAGAGCACATTTAGTGCCCATTTATTTGTGCCTAGTTTTGTGGCTTTGGCCTAGCTTCTTATATGCGGTTTGCAGGGAAATGTGCACTCTATCCTAATCATTCATAAATATTTTAGCTCATACAAATAATTCGAAGCAAATCATGGAAAATTTGATCGAGTCCATTTCGAGTCTTTGCAGATCATGACCTAGGCTCTTGGCTCTTTATGCCATCATAGTAGGCATCTATGTTTTTCCATCGTGGGTTCTTATCAACCCAATTTTCCCATTGCTTTTGTAGGAAGTGACTGGAATGTGATTGAGATTTATTCAGACCCCTGTGGTTCCACACCCATTCAAGGATTTCTAGTTCGTTATGATATTGAATCAAATAGTACCTTCTCAAGGTTAGAGGAATCTGAGCACCTCGATCCAGGGCCTCACATGTTGCAACAATGGGTCCCTCATTGGAGATCTTTTGTATAAGTTATTTGATCCACAAAAGTAAGAAAATCTAGTTGTTAAAGAAAATAACTTGAACTGTTCATTGCTATATGAGTTGGGGAGATTGTATAATTTGAATAAACTCATTCTTGGATGGAGTATGTGTTGTGGTCATGGAAAAAAATTCTTGTAGGTTGGCACCACATGGAATAAGATGTGGCTTCTCTTTTAGCGTTCTGATTTTGGGGATTCTATTCGTGGTTATGCGTATGCCATGGGACTAATTGGCCACTGCCCTCCTTCTATAGTCTTCATGTGGGTGGTACCTCCCACCTATTCCGCTCCACTTATTAGTTAGATTTTATTGATCTCCGTGGACTAAGTTTGCATGATTGATATAACCTTTATGCTTTAGTTTTTGTCACTTGTGTAGTGTGGACCATTGGAAAGTGGTTTGTGTATGCTAGCCAAAACCAGGTATATAATCCCTTTGAATATTTTTTCACAATAAAGCAAAATTTATTAGCATGTGAAGGAGAAAGCAAGTACCCAAGGCATTTTACTCCTTAAATTGCATTTATTAGGAATAGATTTTTTGGGATGTTCATGGCATAATTGTTTGCCAATTTATTGTAATTTGGAGGTTATCGATAGTGTTTTTTCCATAACTCTTCAATGAAGCCTCCATTTCTTTTTTCTTTTTTGAGGCATTGAAAAGAACATTTGGATCTCATTCCAATGGTTGGTTGCACACCACATTTGATACCTTTTTGAGATTCTTGTTTTTTCCCACGGGTTGGATAAATTAAGAGAATTGATTCCTCACTTGTACATGGGTACCTATCATGACATTATTTATCAAGACCCATATCAAGGATTTTTGTTCATGATGACCTTTATTTTTGGTACCTCTCTTTTTGTACCTTGAGTAGTGTATTTTGGGCCACTTGTGCAAATATTCTTAGAGTGTCACTGACCATTTACCTCCATGACTAACCTTGTTTTGTAGGCCTTGGAGATAGCCACTTTGGAGTGTTTCTTGCATGGTTTTTTAGCATCATCATCACCTTCAACTAGTGCCTCCATAATTTTTCCATCATATGTGACATCCACTACCATTCAACATTGTGGGGGATTGTGCGTAGTGCTTCCCTAGGTGATTCTTTATGCTTCACTGTTTTGTTCAACATCAACTATTTTTAAAGTGTGAGCCTTATTTGAAGCACCGATTCCTATTTTGACTCAACAATTGTAGTGGCTAGAGACCCATGCACTCTAGCAAAATGGATTGGCATCCATAAGAACACTCATTTTATGATGTTTTTTTTCAATTGTACGTGAGTACTTGATTAGGATTTTTGAGTTGGGACTCATTTTAGAGGATCAGTCTCTTGGTTTGAGAAGTTTGAAATTTTTTGTTTGGATTTCTAAATGGATCTTTGATGGTGTTGATATAGCTTAGGGTTACCTGGTCCTCTTTAGAGTTTTGGCCATACTTATTGTTTGGACCTTTCAACATCTGTAGACCTTATTTCTCATTTGATGGTTGATGGTAGTTACTTCTGTTCGAAGCCTTTGTTATGGTTCCTTACTAACGTCTATTTTTTTGAAGTATTTATGTGGTGTTTGTTGGTGTTTTTCATTCTCATGCCTCTACGATTGAACCTCTTCTACTTCATAATCCAACCAAATTCATTAAGGTTACTTGACTCTCCTCTTCAGAGTTATGTTCATACTTCTTGATTGGATGTTTCAGCCTTTGCAGGTCTCCTTCTCTTGCCATTCAATGCATCATTGTGAGATATTCAGTTTCAACTCAAATTCCCTTTTCAACGATGTCATTTCTCTCTGTTTTAGAGAGTTTTTTTTCTCCTTTTATCCACTCGTGAGAGTCTATTTTGCACTTGGGTACCTAATAAGGCCTTGTTTCTAGGACCCAATTTTTTCTTATTTTTATTCTCTAAATTTCTCTTAAGGGGTGGTGTTAGTGTTCTTGTTAGTTTTTTTTTTCTAATTTTCCAATACAAACAACTATTGTTATTTGTAAGCTTACATAGGCATCCTTATTGTTACAACCTTATTTTCCACCCTAGGGACACATGGAGGACCCATTGATGTTTATTTGCTGAGAAAAACTCTTCTTCCTTGGATTTTACTAATTTTGAGGGAGGTCATGCTTTTCTTACCTAGTAGAGTGTGACTGGTCGTGGGTTGCATAGTTGACAATACGTGACCGATCATTGTTTGCACTACTGACAACTCGCAATTACCCCTGTAACCTTTTAGATTTTATGAATTACGAGGAGATCGATGCTGGGTGAGCTATTTCTCTCATGATATGAGCTTGGTAAATATATAGAAGCATCCCCTGTCCTCTTCCATCAATCTTTATAAAGAAGGCATTCTAAAGGTCAGAGGAGGAAGAATCAACATTAGAATTATGCTGCAGAAATTTCAGAGGAGCTCTTCTACATTATTTGGTATTCATATCAGGTCAACCTTGCTTGTGCGAGGGATAAGGAGGAGCTGGAGCAAGGGCCAAGGTGGAATTTAGTCATTACTTAAGGTAATTTTATGGTTGATGTACATTTTTTCTACCTATGAATATAAATATACATGGTTTTCCCCTTCCAATGTTGTTGTATTCATTCGTAGATGAAATATTTGTTCTTTCCTTCAGTAGATCAGATTAGATCTAGGTTAGATTTGAATTTCCTAATCCTTGAAGAGGTTTGAGGAATAGTATTTTTTAAATCCTTGTGTGTAGGAAGCAGGTTGCAGGAGTTGGAGCCAGATCAATAAGAATACGTAAGAAAAAATGCCAGACAAAAGGTATGCCATTCTATCTTCTTTCTTGAATAGGAATAAATCCAATAAGATCTAGCGAATATCTTGTAGTGGCCTATCCTGCAGTTTGTCTCAAATCAAGAGCAGATATGAGAGAGTGCTCACCTATATGTAGGGGGGATTTCTCTGCAACACTTATCTACCTAATTGTGACAACTATACTTTGATAATTTTGGACCTCTTTCCACTGTTATATATAGTGGACATCCTCTTGTATTTAAAATAAACACAGAATATATACATATCTATTTTTCTATCATTGTTTTTCTCTATGGAGTCTAGGGTCATTTACAATCTGGGCTAGACCTAGATTTCTACATTATCCCCTAGCTCCTTAATATCATGGCATTATAGATTTGGACATTTGAACTTTGAAATCTTAAGTAAACTTAAAACATAAGATATGGTTAAAGGGTTTTCCTACTTTCAAAAAGGAAACTGCTAAGTGTGAAGCATGTATCATTGACAAACAAAAGAGAGATCCTTTTCTCACAAGTACATGGAAAACAAACATATGTTTGCAACTTATACATAATGATATTTGTGGTCCTATGGAATCTTCTCTGGGTGGATGAAAACATTTTATTCTTTTTATTGTTGATTTTACTAAGATGAATTTGGTATATTTTTTGAAGGATAAATCAAAAGCCTTTGAAAATTTCATACATTTTCAATTCTTAGTTGAAAATTCCACCAAAGAAAATATTCTCAATTTGAGAACAAATAATGGAGGAGAATTCACTTCAAATAAATTTAATGATTATTGTAGGAAAAGTAGAATAAAATGGTAGTTGACAAATTCTTGTACTCCACAATATAATGGGCTCATAGAAATAATGAATAGAACTCTAATGTGAATGACAAGATCTATGTTACATTTCAAGGGGTTAAGCACAAAATTCCGGGCATAAGAAGTTCATACAACTGTTTATCTAAGGAATCGATCACCCACATCAACCTTAGATGGAATCATTCCATATGAAGCTTGGTTTAGTACTAGGCCTTCAATTAATCATCTGTAATTTTTTAGTTCCACCTGCTATGCCTTAGATACTAAAGAAAAAAAGAATACGTTGTAAAATCGTAGTATGACATGCATGCTTATTGGATATTTAGATGAAAAAGAAAGGCTATCAGTGGCTATTTAGTGGGAAATTCATGATGAGTCGAGATGTTGTATGTGTTGAAACACAAATTCAAATTACTGAAGAGATTGATAATATCCTTAGTCACTTGGAGAAAAAATTAACTTAGGATAAAACAATTCATCAGAGGAAAACAAGTTGTATTGGAAATGACTTAGCCTCCAACACGAATGTTCAAGAGTTAGATGAATCTTCTTTTGATGATGATTCTTCTTCAACATAAGATAAATCAAATGTAGAAACTTCACCATAGGCACAACAAAATAGACCAATATGGTTCACACAATTGCTCAAAGATGTTCACCATATGAACAAAACAAAACAAGAACTAGAAGTTCTACTACATCTCAATCAAAATTTACCTTAATTACTCATACTTCCATTGAACCAAGCACTTTTGTGGAGGAAATAAAGCATAAATAATGGCAACAAGCCATGGCAGATGAATAGGATTCGGTCATTGCAAATGGAACCATGGAAACAAAATCAAGTATAAAGCAAATGGTGAGGTGGGTAAGTATAATGCAAGACTTATGGAAAAAGGGTTTTGCTTAGAAGGAAGGTGTATAGTATGAAGAAACATTTGCACCAACAAGAAAGTGGAATACAATTAGAATGATAATTAATTTGGTTGCACAACATGATCAGACACTTCACCAAATGGATATTAAAAGTGTCTTTCTTAATGGTGATTTAAAAGAAGAAGTTTATATGACTCAATCCTCAGGTTTTGAAGTTGAAGGACAAGAGCACAAAGTTTCCAAATTATCAAAGATTCATATGGATTGAAATAGGAACCTAGAGGTTGGAATAAGAAAATGGGTGAATGCCTTAGACATGTTGGTTTCCATTGTAGTGAGTTTGATGATACTTTGCATTCCATGATGCAAGGTCAAAAATTGGTGGTCATTGTTCTTTATGTTGATGACTTAATCATTATGATGCAAGAGCATCTAGAGCATGGTTATGGGTAAGAAAAAAACCCAAGATGAGGGTGATTATAGTGAAGATGCAGGGGAAGTAACAGGTAAATGTATGAAGACTCATGATGGAAGAATGGTTGATGATCCATGTACAAGAAAGAGTTTCCTAGAGAACTGATGGATACAATGGCTGATGACCCATGTATTCTAGTGGATGAATACTCTTTTTTATGGACTTAAACAATGTTTATCTTTTGTAGGTACAAGAAGAAGATTGAGGATGAAGAAGAACAAATATTTTAGAAGACAAAAGGCGTAAGCTGAGATGAAGATGAAGGAATCAGTTCAAAGGACCAATGAAAAAGAGAAAAGGGGAGTATGAGAAATAACTCCTACTTATGAATACTTATAATTTTAATGTTTAAATGAATAAATTATATGGTTTGTAATGAGGTAGTCTAAATTCTAGAAGTCTACGTATGAGTGAAAGATGAGGACAAGGAGATCTATTAGGGATGGATATTTCGTTGAGAGATTCATGGAAAGATTTGAGGAGATATTGTGGAGATATAATAGGAGATAGTTATGCATTTAATTGAACTAATTATCTAATTATTACATAGTTTTTATGGTCACCTATTATTTTAAAGAGACCATTTGTACAACAAGAAACACACACAAGATTGATGTTTTAATAAAATTCCCCTTCGGGGTATTATGTGCAAATTCTTGGTGTCCCTTTCTTTGCTTTGCATATGTTTAATGGTGCGTGTATTTGCAACTAGTGTACTGCATCACAATAGTGGGAATTATGAATTTCACATCAAGCAAGTGAAACAAGAACTTCAAAAATGGTTCAAAATGACTGACTCAGGGCCACTTTGATACTATATTATAGTGGAAGGTTCTCAACAATCTCATCAAATATTCATTAGTCAAACCAAGTATGAAACAAAATTGTTGAACAAGTTTGGCATGGAGTATTTTAAACCCTCTCTTAAACCTATGGAGCAAAACTTAAAACTTTCAAAATTTGAAGGGGGAAAATTTGTGAATAGTACTAGATGCAGGAAATGGATGGGAATCCTCATTTACTTGACAAGTACTCATCCAAATTTGTCATATGTAGCCAACATTATTTCCATATTCTTGCAAGAACCTAGATAAAGTCAATAAAATGAAACAAAAATGGTTCTCATGTACATTCAAGGTACAAAAGGCGTTGGACTTCTTTATATGAAGAATGCTAACTATACACTTGCTGGATATTTAGATGCAGATTTTGTAGGTGATATTGATGATAGAACATCAAATTCATGTCATTTAATGAATATGGGTTCAACAATAGTATCTTGGAGTTGTCAAAGGAAGGATACAATGGAAAACTCTTGAGTAGAGGCATACCACATCTAAGCTTGGGACACAACATGTGAAATTGTCTAGCTATGCAGAATTTTGCAGGATCTTGGTGCTATTCAAAAAACACCAACTACTTTATTGATTGATAGTCTGTCAACAATAAAGATGGCTAAGAATCCAATATTTCATTCTAAGACCAAGCATGTAGACATTACTTATGACTTCATCAGAACAATCATTTACAACAACATCATCAAGCCATAATATTGTTCATTTGTAGATCAAACTTTGGATATTTTCATCAACCACTAGGTAAAATAAAATTTACTAAGTTTAGAGATGAACTTGGCATCTGTAAAAATAAAATTTCAGATTAAAGGGGGAAATGTTAGCTCAATAATCCTAAAGTTTATTTAGATATGCATTTTCCTAGAATAGTAATAAATAAAGTTATTCTAGAATATATGTATTTCATAGAAGATAGATTGTCCTTCTCGCATCATTGTCATAGTGATTATCCTTGCACTGTTGGTTAAGGACACATGACATGCCGAGATAAGGTTACATAGGTTATATATGCACTATTCCTCTCACCTATTATGTCATTTTATTTTTCTAGATTAATAAAATTGTGTGTTCGAGGACACTTAGTAAAATTAATAATTTCAACCAAAGTGGAGGCCAACAAGACAATAACAAA
This sequence comes from Picea engelmannii, assembly GCA_009831015.1. Lineage (NCBI taxonomy): Eukaryota > Viridiplantae > Streptophyta > Pinopsida > Pinales > Pinaceae > Picea > Picea engelmannii. The sequence goes on from ML823853.1 coordinate 45,133, forward strand.
GGAAAAAGGCCAATGCCACATGGAATATGCCTAACCAATTAGTTAGTGGAAGGTGGGACTGACTATGTTTTGGCCATATCTTTACAAATTAATTTAGAATCTAATGAAATTAAGATTGTAGAGCCCGTCATTTGACCACCGCGAGAGGAAGTGTCGCTATATTGTAAACTAATATCTCAATTTGGTTAAGCTGGAATGTATTTACTCATGTCCACCAAATTGAAGCTCCAATTTTTTTAACCCCCCCAATAGGAAAAAATATTTGGTAGACAAGAAGATTAGATGAAGAGTATAGGAGGGAAACACTTCCATACTTGAGGGGTTGTATTTCTTCTGATATGTTTGTGTGTGTGTGTGTGTGTGTGTGTGTG